>PVKC010015243.1:0-21588 GCA_004027635.1 Crocidura indochinensis
CTATTAGAGCTCATTATGATCTGGAATCTGTACAGAAATCAAAGACTGTTCATTGACTTATGAAGCAGAAACTGATGCTCATGAACAGGTACAATTTAAAATGCTAAGCAGTGTGCTTTCATTGAGCATGACATTTGATTTCAATGAATTTCATTCAACATAGTAGGAAATATACCTATACTGACACTCAGTTTTAAAATTTTAAAAACAGTTGTGCAATGTTTTTCCTAATGAAATGAGAGCTATCCTACTGATTTGTTTTAAAAATGCAAATGTAATGCTTCTAAAAATGTAGATTTTCCATCTAATGTACAAAAATTAATTCAGATTTTTAAGTAAGAACTATTTTTAATCTAATTACATGAGAAAGAACCATACATCATAACAAGGACACAAAAACAATGCTATGTACAATCTTTAATCCATATTTTATTTGAGTAAACCATATAACATATTGCAGAAAACGAGGGTTATTCTCCTCCCTTATATAATTTTCTGTTAGAGGTGAGCACCATGTGTAATTCCCAAACCACAATAGTTTAGGCCTTTACACTTTTTATTTTGTATCATATGTAATGTAGTTGATTTGCTTCAATGTAATTTCTATAACTTGATCTACTATTTTTGAAAATATTGATAGTGTTGACTTAATTTTAAATTTCAGAAAATAAATGAAATAATTATGAATAAAATAAGTACAATGAAGTAAAATAATTATAAAAATGCACAATAAAACAAATTGCATAGAGATTACATTATAATATACAGATTTCTAATATTAATGAGAATATTCTCAGATGTATAGACAATTAAAATTTAATTTAAACAAAATAAGTTTTATATATATTAATTTTAGAGTACCTAAAATTAAAATGAATTAAAGAAGTCATGAATATTTTAATTTTTTCTTTCTGATATGTTTGTGTGTCCATAAAGTCATACACACATTAAAACAAACAAAATTTCTATATTTTCCATTTTTTTTTTTTTTTTTTGGTTTTTGGGTCGCACCCAGCAGTGCTCAGGGGTTACTCCTGGCTCCATGCTCAGAAAATGCTCCTGGCAGACACGGGGGACCATATGGGGCACCGGGATTCGAACTGATGACCTTTTGCATTTGGTAAACACCTTACCTCCATGCTATCTCCCGGGCCGCTATATTTTCAAGTTTTATCTGCTGCCTTTTAAATTAATTCTCCCACATCCTATTTGTAATCGACCATTAATAAATTTATATAGTATAAATGAGCCTGCTTTTTATTATATTAAGTAAATAGAATATTTCAGTACATGCCTTTAGGGGTAAATTGTTTTCTTCCACTTAACTTACATATTTGGAAAGGTTTTCATATTTCTCCAACAAATGCATTATTTTCCTTTTCATGATAAGTAGTGCTTCATTTCTGAAATGCCCCTGTTTGCTTATAATTCACCTATCAATGAGTCTGTGATTATATTTTGTCAACTTTTACAAAATGAAGTTTCTGTGCATATTGCAGAAAAAAGTGTATGACCATATGTTTCGGCTACTCTTGAAGACATGCTCAGGGATTCCAGAGATTAAGTGTTAATTCTCCATTAAGTCATTGGATCAATACAGTTTGAAAGATTAGTGACTCTGCTCTCAGGTCTACCTGTTTGATGGCATCCTAGATTGCATATGGATTTATTGGGGGTAAGAGACATATTTTACTGGGTAGAGATCTTGGGATTTACACATATATGAATTGTATACCTATCTTTTTGTTTTTGTTTCATTTATTTTTGGGATCATACCCAGCAGTGCTTAAAAGTTACTCCTGGCTCTGCACTCAGAAATTACTCTTGGTACTATATGGATGCCAGAATTTGAACCAGGGTCTGCCCTGTGTTGGCTGAGTGCAAGACAAATGCCTTACTGCTTTGCTATAGCTCCAGCCCAGGACATGCACACCTACTTTTAAATTATTTTTTAATCCAATTACATTACCTTTTTAATTTCATTTTTATAAAGGTTACATCAGTAGGGGAACTCTTGTAAACCTTGTTTAATATGAGTGGAAATATTTACAGTTTTATTGTACTATAGCCAATATCAAAGTCCTAATATCCCTCCAAGAGTGACCATTAAGCCACTAAAATCACCTCTCTCTCTCCTTACATTGCTCAGGCAATCATATATGGTACCAGGTATTGAATCTAGGTTGTTTGTGTGCAAATGACTTGTCCTTTTTTTCAAGCCCATAATGCTATGAATATTTTTGAGGAATTTTGATTCTATCAAGAATGTGTATTCTTTATGATAGTTTTTCAGATTAAAATGTTTTTCCATCAAGATTTTGCTATAAATTTTGCATTTTTGGAACATAATATATAATTACTGTCGAATGTATATACTTTACAGTGTGCACAAATATTAAATATGTAGGCATATTTTGTTTTAGTTAATACAGTTTTACCTTTAGATTATATTTCTAGTACTTGTTTTTATATATTTGATTCTTTATATTCAGATAATATTGATTTATTTTAATTGCAAACGACACAGAAACAACAAAATTAAAATTTTATAGTATACCTCCATACCTATTAAAGCATTTTTAAACTGATAGACTTTGATTTAATAAATTATGACAAAAACATAGCTATTTAATATAAAAATAATTATATATAGGACCAGAGTAGTAGCACAGTGGCAGGGCATTTGCCTTGCACCTGAGTGACACAGGATGTTGTAGGTTTGATCCCCATCATCCCATATGATCCCAAGAGCCAGGAATTATTTCTGAGAGCAGAGCCAGGAGTAACCACTGAGTGCTGCCGGGCGTGACCTAAAAAATAAAGTTAAATATAAACTATTGAAGTATTTGCTCATGGCCTTGCTATTTCTTGAGCTAAGTGGCCTTTTATTTCTTTTGTCTGTCTACAGTGATTTTTGGATCACAAGTTCAATTGAGTTCTCCTGAAAAGTACTTTAGAGTAATAACTATTTTTCAGTCCTTCATTTAACTCTGCCTTCTACCCATATAGAATTGTTGGGATCTCAAACTCTCATGTGTTGAGAAGAATGAATTCTCTTTTGACCTTTTGGTTATTATCTTCCTCAAAATGTATATAAATCATAGCACTTTTTCCTTTGTCCAGCAATTGTTAAATGTCTAACTTAACACTTCCAAATATAATACATTGCATAATTTATAGTTTATAAAATTATTCACTTATGTATCAACATCTATTCTCAAATTTTAGATAAATACTTATAGACATTTTGCACATTTTTAATACTTTAATTGTTTTGCAAATGTCAAAGAAACATTACTTTTAGTGTATGGAGAGTATTGTTTTCCCTTATTCAGGCTAACATTTATTTTTATTAAAATTTTTATTTATCACTTTTATAGTGTTACTACACCATAGTCTATTAATAAGATGGTCTCTCAGTGTCACATTCAAGCATGCTAAAGACAGACTATAATTGGGTTATAAATTATTTTCACTTAAAAATTTGATAGGCATTTGAAGCATGAATGCTTGAACACATTTGTGAGTGGAGACAACAGATGTTTATTTGAACTCTCTAAACTAAATTTATCATGATGTCAATAAGGCAATTATAAGTGAGCTTTGAAATGAATTGTATGAAGTAAATGTTTTATTTTACTTACATTATGTATTCTATCATTTTCTTTTTAGTATACGTAAACGAAATCATTTATAACTTACTGTTGGAAACACTTTTAGAAAACCTGAGATTTTTATAAGTAATATGAATAGCAAAAATCACAGATTTGTTCAATTCTTATAATCTAGACATTTAAATTAAAGTTATATCATATTTTAACATAAACCACTATATACATTATGCTCAATTCTATTTATATTAGTTATGCTCAAATTGACTACAAAATAAAGTTATAAAATTAAACTGCAGGGAGGCCGGAGAGATAGCATGGAGTTAAGGCATTTGCCTTTCATGCAGAAGGTCATCGGTTCGAATCCTGACATCCCGTATGGTCCCTGTGCCTGCCAGGAGCAATTTCTGAGCATGGAGCCAGGAATAACCCCTGAGAACTGCTGAGTGTGACCCAAAAACCACAAAAAATAGTGAAAAAATATTAAACTGCAGAATTTAGAATACTTAATAAAAGCCACATAATTAATTATCAATAAGCAACATAAAATAGTTTCAAAAATTTTATTCAAATTTTGTCAAATTAGTTTGTCTTGACTCAAGATTTGGATTCACAAATTTACAACTTGCTTTTAGAAGAAAGATGAGTCAATTTATAATTCTTACTGTTAAGACATCACAATTTTAATGAGGTTATGTGCTTTAATAGATTTATATTTAAATTTGAAATTCACGGTGAATTCACTCTAAATATATCTTTTGAAAATTAAGCTGCAGCTAAATTAAAATATTTTTTCTTAAAAATTTGACTCATCAACTAATTTAGACATCAACCACCAAATTTCTTATGTTTTCTTTCCTACAGTTGTTTTTATATAACTCATTAATTTATTTGCTCAATAAAATACTAATATTGTATAGTATATAAAACATAGTTATGTTTTACATATTGACATAACATAGTAAATACAGAGAAAGTCATCGAAATCACAATCCTGAGGAATATCAAGCTTTTTTCCTCCTGACAGCACTCAGGGGTTACATCTAGCTCTGCACTCAGAAATCACTCATGGCAGGTTCTGGGTACAATAAGGCATACCAGGATAGAACTGGGGTCAGTCTCATGCAAGACAAAAGTCCTATCCACTGTGCAATCACTCCAGTCCCATTCGAAAAGTATTGTGAATGGTGTAAGATCCTATGTCATGGACAAATCATCACTATTTTTCACTCATCTTGCAGGCAACTTATATGTGATTTCCTTAGTAATGACAACCATCTTTAAATAATGATGTTAAAATCATTTTTTAGATCATGAAGCTGTTAAAGCATGTTGATGCTAATGTATAAATGTTTAGGCAGATGGAACATGGTAAGTAGGAGATTAAGGGTCCTTTAAGATGATGCATTGGGCTTTATATTTGCATTTAGCTTTACACAGTGTAATTTTACCGACTTGCTAAAATTTTCTGTTGCTTTGAGGCCATATCTGGCAGCATCTAGGGGGCCTTTTTTGTGATCATACAGTACAGAGAAATCAAATTTGGGACTTATGCCTGCAAAACATATACTTAGACTGTTTGTTATTTATCAGGGTCTCAGACAATTTAAAACCTCCCTTGACTTGCCAAGCAGAAGCATAAAAGATAAAGATTAGACCCAATAATTCTCACATTACCCAAGTCATAATTTCTGGAATGTCAAATAAATTGTATCATAGCAATTCATTTTGTGAATGAAATCGTTCCTGGTTGGTTTTGTTTATTGGAGAAAAGTGTCATACAGGACACTTTCTCTTTGAAAATGTGGCTTTTTGCTTTTCTCATCTTGCATAAATCTTAATGCAAATATTTTTAGAAGGTAAAATGTTTATTGGAGAATAGAGAAAGGAAAATGAAATGCAGACATGGGGAGGAATTTAGTATTGGAATCATTATTCTTTATTTATTGATACAAATTTTTTTTTGTTTTTGGGCCACACCCAGTGACGCTCAGGGGTATTCCTGGCTATTCGCTCAGAAGTCGCTCCTGGCAGGCACGGGGGACCATATGGGGAACCAGGGGATTGAACCGCGGTCCGACCTACGTTAGCACAAGGCAAGGCAGGCACCTTACCTTTAGCGCCACCGCCCGGCCCCCGATACAAATTTTTATTGATATAAATATTTAAGTGCGTCACCTTTATTATAACATTCTTTTCTGCAAGAACTGACCTGGAGAGAGGTCCTATGGAAATTAAGATTGACTTAGTCCTGAGGTATCTGAGAACACTGACCTGAGCAAGTTTGTATTTAGTCAACCAGAAATATGATGGCTCTCTCCAGTAGCAATCACATCCTCTGATTCCATGGCTCCTCAATCACACCTCCGTCAACTGTAGTTATTTTGTTAGGGTCCATAGAATACAGAGGTGTCAGCATTTCCTCATCATAGAAGGAACTTTTATTTTGTAATCAGCAGGAAACTTACAAAGAATTTAGTGCAAACCTCTCAAAGAATTCCAATAGATCAGATAAAAGAGCTAAAAAGAAATGAGCTTTAAATGTGTGTTAAATCACAGAAATATGCAAAGAAACTAAAGTACGTATTGTAATGCAAATAATCTAAATTAGAAGATTGAATACAGCGACCAGTGTAGTGGCGCAAGTGATAGGGCGTTTGCCTTGCGCGTGCTAACCAAGGAAAGACCATAGTTTGATCCTCCAGAGTTCTATAAGGTCCTCTAAGCCAGGAGGGATTTCCGAACTCATTGCAAGGAATAAGCCCTGAATGTCACCAGGTGTGACCCAAAAACAAACAAACAAAAAGATTGCATACAGTTTGATTTAAATTATATGATATTCTGGAGAATATAAAAACCACGGAGAGACTAAAAGCATAGTGGTTTCAAGAACTAAGGATAAAGCACACATAGACAGAATGCGGAGAATTTTAGAATACAGCAAAAATTCTACTTGAGACTTAAATGGTGGATACATATCATTTAATACAAAGCATCAAGGATGAAACCTAAAGTAAACTAAGGGCTTGGAGGATAATTATTTTACCAACTTGTTACCAGAAATAGTATACTCTGTCCCAGAGTATGTCAGTAGTTTTGATATTTGAAGGGATGAAGGCAGGGTACACGGACACTCTGTGTTTCTACTGTTTATTGGTGCACTTCCATTGCTTATTATATTAGATTTAATTCGTTCAAAGTTTACTATTTATATCATACTCTGCAACTAGATTGAATCCAAGTAGTGCTTAATTCAATATCTGAGGCACTAATATAAATATTTCTTTAGAATGGTCACAATTTTAGATTAAAATATTTCACTTAATTTTCTTTTCTTTTTTTTTTTTTTTTTTTTTGGGTCACACCCGGCAGTGCTCAGGGGTTACTCCTGGCTCCATGCTCAGAAATTGCTCCTGGCAGGCACGGGGGACCATAAGGGGCACCGGGATTCGAACCGATGATCTTTTGCATGAAAGGTAAATGCCTTACCTCCATGCTATCTCCCGGCCCCCCCCTTTTTTTTTTGGATCACTTGATTTTCAATACAACAGTCTTATGATAAAAGAAAAGTGAAGAAGAAGCTAGTGGACTGAAGATCTCTCCAGCATCTCTTAGCACTGTAAAATAGGAAGATAACAGACAAATAGAGCTAATGAGACAGATGTGTCATGAACCACAAACCACATTAATATTCTGCTGTACTTTTCTGCCATGCTTTTCTGATTTCCCCTTTGGCCATACCTCTTCATTGCCCCTTTCTTTGTACACATAATAGTATATAACAAAACTTCTTAGATTTTAAGGGACCTTAATTCCTTCCATTGGTCTGTAGCACATACTTGATTGGAGATCCAAGACTTGATGATTATCATTTATTTTGACCTGTGCTTATTCTAGATTCTTTATAAATGATAGACCTTATCTGATTCTGATTGAATCCATATTTACTGTCAAACTTATTCTTTAATATTTATAAGAGATATTAGAAGTGGATATATGAAAAATTATATATTTATATATAAACCTAACATTTATATAGATGTTATATTTGTGTGTATATATATATATTTATATATATATAAATCTGGAGTGGTAGCACAGAAGTAGAACGATTGCCTTGCATGCTGCTGACTCAGGATGGATGTGGGTTCGATTACTGGCATCCCATATGGTTCCAGAGCTAGGAGTGATTTCTGAGCCCACAGTCAGGAGTAACCCCTGAAATTAACTGGGTGTGGCTCCAAAAAACAAAAATAATACAAATAATAAAAAAAACCTAACATCTTTTCTAAGAGATTGCATAAGGATACGGGTTTTAATTTTTAGTAGTACATCAACACATTACATAACCGTGGTGATTAAAATAAATATACATATCAAATATGGAAAAACATACTAAGTATACTAAGTAGGTCTTATTATTCCTTTTTGGTGGAAATGGTACTAAAAACTGCTTCATTCATTTTTTAATAGGAAACAAATAACACCCAAGAGGCACAGTTAACAGAAATTCTGCATTACTCTTAACTATAAAGAAACTATTGAATTTTCTTTATAAATGCAAATTGGGTCAAAAAGGAAAAGCATCCCAGTTTTCTTTGAGTTATCCTCTAAAGTGTGATTGAAATTCTTTGTACAAAAGGTGTCAGTTGCAGTTATACAGAATAAAAATTGATTAGTTATTACCATAATTTATCACAATTGAATTTGACCTATTTATTCAGGTATCATGGAAGCTTGTTACATTTGAAATTCATGCAATTAAATGCATAAACTTCATTATTACTTTGAATGTGTAATACGCTAGAATGCAGTTACTTCACCTGGCTAAAGCGGGTATTTAAAATTATTGATTTAATATTAAAACTTGGATATTTTACAAACTCTCACTGAAAAATGAATATCAGTAGCATTTATACATAAAATATTTTGAAATACTCAAGAACATCTATGAAAATCTCACATAAAAGTAAATAAGAAATATGCAGTAGAAAAAAATATAGTATCGATAGCCACAGCCCAAATACTATAATAGCTATAGCCAAAGCCCAAATACATGGCTTCTAAATTCACTCTGCCATTGCAATTAACAGTAAAGAATCTTATAACTTCATAGGTTCCAAGAAACTCCACTTGCCACCCTAGAAAGACGTGTGTCCAATGCTTCTTCCACAATGATAACTAAAAAAAAATTCAAGAACAATGACAGGCATATTATCTCAAAGACTGGGGGAGTTGTATGGAATACATGGGGAAATGGGTTTGATATCTGAAATTGCATAGACTCTAGAGCACTGCCTTGTGTAAACAGGGAGGACCCTGGAAATACTTAGGATCACCCTCATCCCAAACAGTTAAACTGTAAAGATACAGGGGCTTGTTATCTTTATTTTAGACAAATGAAAGTTGAAAAATAAGGACTATATTCTTGGATAAATACTTGTATTTGCTATGAAGCGAGTTGCCTTTGTTTCTTTAATTTTGTCTTTGCTGGAAGTACTTTTTCCGGAAGCGCCAAGATAGAGTGTTACCACTACAATGGTACACAAAGTCAGAATTGAAGAATTGCTTAGACTTATAGACCTGTTCCTCTTGGTTAAAACAAAGGCATTTAGTTGTTTGGGTTCTCACAGTGACTCCCGGAAGGGGCGTTTTATTAGGAAGGAACTAGATGGTCAGATCTAGTTAAAGATTATGCAATGTCTTGGTCTGATCTGCTCCCAGCCACAAGATGCTTGCACTACTTAATGCAGCAGTTCACCCAGATGTGTAATACCTTCACTCTGGTTTACCTGGGAATGAGACATTTAGAAAACATTGGAAGATCCAGTACAACATGCAAGTCCTGTGGAAATAAGGGTTCTATTGACTTCAATAAGAATCATTTACTGGTTATTAAAGGTTGCTATGATTTTTTTTCTCATACTTCTCAGGGTATGTGTGTACCTCTGTGCTAAGCTCAGTACAGAAATTCTAAGAAAGTCACTGACAGAAAAATTATTTTCTAAATAAACAAGAGTAAGTAAAACAGTGTGATTTGAAGAAATTAACATAGAGATACCTCTGTGTGCATTTTGTATGCAAGACAGAGAGCAGACCAATAAAAAAGAGATTTTTTAAAAAAAAAATCATTGCTATGTATTTATTTCTAATCATACATATTTGTAAGAATAATAGTATCAAAATGTTTTAATGATAATACAGTAGATTAAGGTGCAAGGCAAGTACTTGAGCCCAAGTGTCCTGAACACTTGATTAATTCCTTTAAGCACTCCCTAGAGAGATACTTGATAAAATTACAGGTGAACCTTGAACACTGACTGATGTTATTTCCCCCAAAAACCCAGATAGGCAAAACAATATCATAAAAAAAGGATTTTTATACTTTCAATATTAATGGTTGCTATATTTTCAACATAAATTATAAGTATTTTATCTTGTCAATGATAATTAAATATTCATGCAAATTTAATGAAAACTCACTGCTCTGTTTCTTCACCATTTCAGACTACTGAGTTAGATAAATGATGTTTCAGTACAAGATGCTTAGCAATTTATCATATCAGTAAAATTTTGAGAATTTTGTTATTATTTATATGTCAAAACATAAAGTTTATTTCTGATTCAGTCACAGGGAAAACACAAATGAATGAAACTTAAGAAACCCTAGTACGCATATCACTTACAGTTACCTAATTGTTAGTACTATGTACATGATTAAATAGAAAATAAGATTTATGTTTCATTACAGATGGTCTTTTTAGTTGGGGATAGCAAAATGATTATTCTTTTTAAGTCAATTTATAGACTATAGGTTAACTTGCAATGACAAAAATAATAACATAAATCAGATTTATGTTTCATTACAGATGGTCTTTTTAGTTGGGGATAGCAAAATGATTATTCTTTTTAAGTCAATTTATAGACTATAGGTTAACTTGCAATGACAAAAATAACAATACATATAGTAACTTAATAAGCTTCATTATGGCTAAACACAGTTTAATTTTGTGTGTGTGTGTGTGTGTGTGTGTTTTTCCTGAGGAACACTCAGCAGTGCCTAGGACTTATTCTTGGAACTGAATTTAGAATCATTCTTGGTGATGCTCCAGAGACCTTATCAGATACCATGGTTCAAATCTGGTTCTCCATTGGAAGGCAAATATCCTACTCATTGTACTTCTGGTTTTGCCATCAGTGTTAGGTTTCTAAGATTTATTAAGTAATGTTTTTTTTCACTTATTAAAGAATTACAGAATGGGGCATTAGAATAGAGGTTATAGTGTTCATTTTACCATTCTTAAAATCAACCTCCTGATTTTGCTCTAGTTTTCACCATTTTCAAAATATGTGGAAAGACCATTTTGATATAAGAATTATTTTCTATGAATATACAACTCCAATATATTCTATATCATTACTGTTTACATTCTATTATTGCTCACAGTTTCTTGAATTCCACAATTCTTGAGCTATGAAAATTATTATCATTCATTTATTATAAACATGTACAAGTAAATGTTGTGAATATAAGCATCTATTAAGAGAGAAGTAAATAAATAATATAGAGAATAACCTTGTCTTAGTTTGTTTTCTCAGACTTCTGTCATATTATTCCAATCATCTGTCAGTTTTCTTGTAAGTTATCTAGTTTATTTGTAATTCATTCAAACAGTTCTTTTGTCCTTCATACTTGCACTAGGCCCCAATAGATAGGAAGCATAGAAGATCCACATTAGTGTATAATGCATACTCACACACCCTGTAATTTTGGATTTCTCATTTATTAATAATAACTTTTAGGCACATTGGTCACAAAAAGTATGAAGTTTAGTTTTGTTCATCAAATGTACACTATACTTGACAAGTATAACTTTCCTGGTACAAAAGTTCTCATCCTCACCCAAATGTGTGAATAGTTTCTCCCATTCTGTTTGAGGCTTTTGTATCCTAGTCTCTATTTCCTTTGAGGTGCAGAAGATTGTAAGCTTAAAACAGTCTCATCTGTTTATCTGCATTCCTCTTGTTTGAACAGTGTTGTTTCCTCCTTGAAGATGCCTTTAGTCTCAGTGTCAGGGAGTGTTTTTCCTACATGTTGTTTTATATACCATATGGTTTCTGGTCTGATATTTAAGTCTTTAATCCATTTGAATTTGACCTTTATTGCAGGTGTTAGTGGAGGTCTGAGTTTGCTTCTTGCATGTGGCTGACCAGTTGTGCTACTACCACTTGTTGAAGAAGCTTTCCTTGCTCCATTTTGTGTATCTTGCCCTTTATCAAAGATTCATTAATTGTATGTATGTGGTTATTTTCTGAATACTCACTTCTATTCTACTGACCTGGGCTGACTGTCTATCTTTATTCCAATATCATGCTGTTTTAATGACAATTTGTAGTACAATTTAAAACTAAGGAAAGTAATACCTCCCATCTTCTTTTTCTTAAAGTTGCTTTAGTTCTTCATTGGTTTATAATGTACTAAATGAATTTCAGGAGTGTTTGATTCATTTCATTGTAGAATGTGATGGGTATTCTTCTATACCATGATTGCATTAAAAATTTATAATGCTTTGGGGAGTATTGACATTTTAATGATGTTAATTTTCCCAATACATAAACAGGGTTTATATTTTCATTTCAGCATGCCCTCTTTTACGTATTTTTATTGGATTTTTGGGTTTATTGGATTATTTTTATTGGATTTTAACCCCTGATGATATTCAGGGGTTACTACTGGCTATGTACACAGAAATTGCCCCTTGCTTGGGGGACCATAAGGGACACTGGAAGACCGAACCTTGGTCCGTCCTAGGTTAGCTGCATGCAAGGCAAACGCCCTACTGCTGTGCCATCGCTCAGTGTGCCCACTTTTATTTCTTAAAGCACTGTTTGGTTGTTTTATTGTATAGGACCTTAGATTTGTTAGTTAAGTTGACTCCAAGGTACTTGAGTTTCTGTGATACTATTATTGTCAAAGGGAATATTTTAATATCTATTTTTCTTTATTATTTGTGTATAAGAAGGGCATGAGTTTTTGCATGTTAATTTTGTAGCCTGAAGCTTTTCTTTTTTTCTTTTTTTACATTTTTTTGTGGGGCCACACTCGTTGACGCTCAGGGTTTACTCCTGACTATGTGCTCAGAAATCTCTCCTGGCGTGGGGGGCGCTATACGGGACGCTGGTTAGATCAAACCATGGTCCGTTCTAGGTTAGCGCTTGCAAGGTAGAAGCCATATCTCTAGCATTACCTCATCCCATGTCTGACACTTTTCTATACAAATCTATTATTTCCAGAATCTTTTTCTAATAGAATTTTTAAGATTTTCTAAATATAGTATCATATCATGTGAAAATAGTTAGAACTTGACTTCTTCGTTTCCTATCTACATGACCTTGATATATTTTTTACCGAATTACTATAGCTAGTACTTACAGTAATATGCTAAATAGGAGTGGTATTTAGCATATCTTGTATGCTATCTTGTGTAGTCTATTCTTGTGCCAGTTTTAGTAGAAAGGCTTTCAGTTTTGTTCCATTGAGTATAATATTTGCCATAGGCTATTGGAACATGACTTTGACTATTGTATTATAAAAATTTCTTTCTAATCCCATATAGAATGTTTAATTATCATTGCTTGTTGAATCATACCAAATGATTCTTTTTATCTATTGATATAGCATATGCCTTTTATTTTTCCTTTTTTTGATATGTTGATTGCCTTGTTTATTTTAAACCATCCTTGCATCTCGATACTGAATTCTACTTGATCATGTTGTATGACCAACATACCAAACTTTTAATCCTATTTTCTTGGAATTTGTTGAGGATTTTTGAAACTGTGTTCATCAAGGATATTGGTCTGTGGTTCACTTTCATGAATCATTTCTGTCTACTTTTGTTATCATGGTGCTGTTGACTTCATAAAACCTATTTGGAATGTTTCTGTTTCTTCATTGTCCTTCAAGAGCCTAAAAAGAATAGGTAGTAGGTCCTCTTGAAAATGTTTAAAGAATTTGTTATTGAATCTATCTGGGTCTGGGCTTTTGTTTTGGGGAAGACTTTTGATTATCATTTTAATTTCTTAAATAGTGATGGCGACATATTAGATTAACCTGACTCAACTGTGGAAGATTTAAAGAGTCCCAGAATTTATCCATTTCTTTCAGGTTCTTTTGTTTTATGTCATAGTTTCTCAAAGTAGTCTCTAATTACCCTTTGATTCTCTGTAGTATCTGTAGTGATATCCACATTTTCATTTCTAATCTGATTTATTAATAATGTTCTCTCTCTTCCATTTTTGGAAGCCTTGCTAGTGTTTTATCTAGTTTATTTTTTCAAAGTACCGACTTTTGCTTTCATTGATCTTTTTGATTTTTTTAAATTAAGCTTCATTAATTTTTGTTCTAAGTATTTTCTTCTGAGTATTTTTTGTTCAATTGTTGTTCATTTTCTTATTTTATAATATGTGCCATGAAGTTATTTATGTAGGTCCCATTTTCTTTGTTGATGGGTGCTTGAAAATCTATATATTTTTCTCTTTGTACTGCATAAACTGTATCCCACAAATTTGGATAATTTGTTTCTTTATTCTCATTTGTTTCAGGAATATTTTGATTTTCTCATTGATTTTGTTTCTGACCCACTGGTTGCTCAATAATGAGCTGCTAAATTTTCAGGTACTAAAATATTTTGTCTGTGCCTGTAGTTATTTCTAATTTCAGTGCATTATCTTAGAAGTTAGTTCATATAGTTTTTATCCTCTTACTCTTAAGGAGATATAATTTATGGGCCAAAATGTGGTCTATCTTGGAGAATGACCCATGCATTGGAAAAGCATGTATATCCAGTTTTCTGGTGATTGAGAGCCACATGTATATCTTATAATTAGTCTCTTCTATTTTCTCCTTTCTGAACTGGTATATTCTTGTTACATTTTAGCCTGGTTAAAATATCAAGGGATGACAAGGCAGTGTTTACATCCTGCTATTGATGTCTTCTTTCATATTTATTTGCATTTGTTTAATTTTCATGCTCCTGTTGGGTGCATATATGTTCAGGAGAGTTCTGTGGACAGCAAAATGTTGGATTCAACTTCCTGATCCATTTCCCATTCTATTTAACTTGTGTAGTTAGTCAAATATTGTTGTGATATATAACTGTCATGAGATGTAGTGTCATCTTTTTTGTAGAACTTTTGTGCATCTGTCAAGTTTTCTTGTCTTAAATTAGAAATTTCAGTTCATCCTTTAAGGCTGGTTTTAAATCTGTAAAGCTTTGAGCTGTTTTGTATCCATGAAGATGTGCATCCTTTCTTCAAACCTGATTGTAAACTTTGCTGGGTGAAATACTCTTGGCCAAACATTCATTTCATTGATTTGTTAATATATCCTACCATTGCCTTCTACCCTTGAGGGCTTCTTTTGACAAACCTGCTGTAAATCTTAAGGATGTTCCTTTGATTTTTTTTTGGGGGGGGGCTATAGGATTTGGTTGCATCTACTCTTTAGAACTGGAAGTTTCTCTACAATGATGCACTTGATTGTAGATACTTCATAGTTGTTTTTATCCTGTTTCTCTGGGATTTTAATAGTTCTTATGTTGTTTCTGTTGAGTTTATAGCAGATAAAATATATTTTATCTATTCATATTATATGAAAACTTTTCCCATTGCTTGATCTTTTGTTTTAAGGCTCTTTGCCAACCTCTTCTTGTCTATGGAGTTAGTATACATCATATTTCAGCTCACTGATTCTGTCTTCAGC
The DNA here is from genome assembly GCA_004027635.1 of Crocidura indochinensis. Taxonomy (NCBI): domain Eukaryota; kingdom Metazoa; phylum Chordata; class Mammalia; order Eulipotyphla; family Soricidae; genus Crocidura; species Crocidura indochinensis. Next base: position 15,376 of record PVKC010015243.1, read on the forward strand.
TGCTTTACCTCTGTTGAGAGGTGTTCCAGCAAGGTTTTCCTTTAGTCGACCAAGTTTCTCAGTAATTTGATTTCAGTTTGAAGTTTTATTTTTTAAACTTTCATATCCACTAGATTCTTACTTGTGACTTGTTAAGTTCTTTCCTTGCTTTCCTTGAGTTCTATAATATTGCCCACATTTCTTTAATGTCATTATCTGAGAGGCTAAATAAATTAGTATTTGTTTTTATTGGTCATCAGAACTGCAATCTTCATTCTCTAAGCATGCTGGAGGTCTGAATTATTTTTCCACAGTAAGTATGGCAGTGTGTTATTTTCTATATGCTGTGTTGGGGTTCATTGATTACGAGGAGTGTGGGACCATAGAGTAGAGCTTTGGCCTGGTCCTCTCACCTGAAAACTTGGGTTCAAGGAACGCCAGCCAGTGCACCATCCTTAATGCATAGGGAAAGCTGACCCCTCCTTTCTGACTTAGTTCTTGCTAATTCTCACCTGCAGGAGAGGTTTCTAGGAGTCCTGGTCCTATGCACGCTGTCCTACTCAGTGATAGTTGACTCTGCTTCTCTGACAAGTCTTTGGGGACAATTTTCTCACCTGAGGTGTGGTTTCTAGAACATTTTGCCACTGTTTTGACTGCTGCACACAGAGAGTGCTAGTTCCACCTCTCTCTCATACAACATTTTTATGAGTTTAAATCAACACAGCAGTGAGAATAATAATATATTTTAAGAAATTAACTGAAAGCTGTGTGCATTGATTTTACTTCTATGTATATTTCTTTAAAAATCAATATGAATCAATGTTTATGGGCTAATGTGAAATAACAGCAGGTAAGACTGGCTTGCAAGCAAACTAAATCTAATCTAGGACAGGTCAATTCTTGCCTTGAACTCTGGCAGAAGAGACCCCTGAGTACAGATCCAAGATATGAGATGAATGCTGGGAACAAGGGTGGAAGGAGGACAACACTGGTGGTGGGAATACCCCTGATTCAATGTCACTATGTGCTTTAAATATTACTGTGAGGGACCAGAAAAGAGCATGGAGGTTAGGCGTTTGCCTTGCATGCAGAAGGACAGTGGTTCAAATCCCGGTATCCCATATGGCCCCCCAAGACACCAGGAATGATTTCTGAGCACAGAGCCAGGAGTAATCCCTGAGCACTGTCAGGTGTGACCCCACAAAAAAATTACTGTGAAAGATTTGTAATTCACCTTGCCACAATAAAAATTATTTAAAAATATAAAAGAATTTCTAAAAAATATTTAGACCAATTAAATATAATCAATGTACAGTTTCTTATGTCTTCAAAAATTAAGTACAGGCCAATATACACATAATAATATATAATTTTCTTAATATTAGTTAACAATACATATTTAATTACTCAGGTAAATTTAAATAATAATAAGTACATAAGTAAAGTAATATGTTATTGAATTATTAGTTATCTACATGTTCTCTATCAGAATTAAATAGAAAAACATTTAATATGCCATTTTATACTGCACATCTATTAAATTGTTGCTTAATAATTTTTACATTAAAAATAAAATAAGGTAAATATTGATAAGAAAATGTATAGATTACATGTATAACTATGCTAAAATTTTAAATAAATATTTCAGTCTATCTCTAAATGGAGTAAAATACATATTACTTTGAAAAAGGTATATAAGGTTCACACAATTTCCCAGTTGAAATATAGTCAGGCACTCTAATCTCAGGTGACTCATAAATATTTGAGTAGATTATTGTATATTTGAATATATTAGAGAAATGAAATAACTCATGTTTAGATAATGAAAAATAAAGTTATAGGTATTTAGAAATATATACCTGGATTTCTGAACACATAGATGTATGCTTATACATAAAATTGGTTTTTGTGTCATAATTGGTGTTTTTTAACATAACAGATATGAATTATTTTTCTTTTTTCTTTTTTTTTTTTTTTTTTTTGGTTTTTGGGTCTCACCTGGCACCTGGCAGTACTCAGGGGTTGCTCCTGGCTCCATGCTCAGAAATTGCCCCTGGCAGGCACAGGGGACCACATGGGGCACCGGGATTTGAACCGATGACCTTTTGCATGAAAGGCAAATGCCCCACCTCCATGCTATCTCCCGGGCATATAATTATTAAATGTAAAAATAGTTATACTACTAAATCTATTATACTGCTTAATAAAACAAAACAGGTTTATTATATTACTAATAAAGAAATTATCTCTTTTATTTTATATGTAATAATACAAGTTTTGAAAGGATAGAACTGCCATCTTATAAGCAATTTCTTTTATATAATTAAAAGCAATTGATTACATCGTATATATCAAAATTACAGAAGTATATTTATGCTATTAGTCCATAAATTAAAAAATAAAACCCTTTTAAGGATTAGTTATTGATCTAACTATGCATAGCATTTTACTAAATATCAGTTGCTTGAAAAGAAATTGAAAGAATAAAATAAATGAAAATACAGGAAGTTTCCTAGAGAGTTGAGATTTATTTATAAATATTTTGAAGTGATTCTGTCCACAGTGTATTTGTTTATTAGTATGATTTTTTATAATATAATGTCTCTGCATTTTCTAATTTGGTTATAAAAGAGGAGTTAGATGCAGAAACACTATTTTTAGGGAGAAAACAAAAATACTAAAATGCATCTACCATTTATATGTATCTTGTGTTTTAAGTGTGTAAAATTGATGAATTGATTTAAAAATAATGAAATTGCAATAAAGACTTAATACAATAAAATAGAAATTTGATAAATATAGAGAAGTCTAGAGTTAATGAAGTTAAACTATGTGTTATTAAATGATCCTATTGTGGAGAAAATTCCTTTAATATGGTCTAAGATATCCTGAGATATATTGAATATATTGTTCCATTAATTTCATCCTAGTTTATTCTTCTCTAGAAGAATGTGTGTTAATTGCTCATTTGAAATGTTATTAAATGGGGCCCAGAAGATAGTATGGAGGTAAGGCGTTTGCCTTTCATGAAAAAGGTCATTGGTTCAAATCCCGGTGCCCCATATGGTCCCCCGTGCCTGCCAGGAGCACTTTCTGAGCATGGAGCCAGGAGTAACCCCTGAGCACTGCCGGGTGTGACCCAAAAACCAAAAAAAAAAAAAAAAGAAATGTCATTAAATATATGTGCATATACTTAATATATTATTCTATGCATATTTTAAAATAGTTGATATTTTTTCTAATAGATCTTTATTACTTTAAAACAAGTAAAGTTAAATTACCCTGAAAAAAATTCATTAGTTTACTATGCAGACATATGTAAAAATAAGATTAATATTTCTCAATATTTTTCTGTCTTTATATAGACATGAAATATCAAACTTATCTTATGTGTGTATAGTGGAATTTATTAATTGATTCCTTGCCTAAATATCTGACACTGGCAGCACAGACAGAATTAGAATCAGGGGCCATGTCGTTAGAATACAATGCATTATCATTACACAGTGTCCCCAGCTTGTCACCTCTCTAACCTCATTGCTGTGACTCCAGAAATTTGAAGAAGGGGAACAAATTATAGCAAAGCAAAAGGGTGATTCAATTTTCATCTTAATTCCTTACATGCCAGCTCTGTCTCCACTAATTTAAAGGAAAGATGAAGGGATCAGAGCAAAGGTGAGAACCTAGCTACATATAAATTAAAAATTAAATTTAAAAAATCTGGCAAAAGCCATAGGCCTTAACCATATTAGAAGTTCAGAAATAAGAATTGAATATTTCATTGGTTAAGAAAGATGACTTTTTAATAAAAAGAGAAGAAAAAAAAATACATATTAATATGTCTTTATTCCGTACTTTATAAACTTCTATGAAAACTATTGTTCATAAATTTTCCAAATTTCAAAGTTTTAACATTTCCAGAGTAGTTAGAAATAAATTGTCTTTCCAACATAGCAGGCTATCAGAATGCAGTCTAAAATAATGTTGACAAAAATGTTTTAGTGATACAAAATGCTTAAAAAATAAAATTTGGACTACATCACTGGTGCTCAGGATTACTTCTGGGTCTGGACTGGAATTACACCTTGTGGTACAGAGGGGGACACAAGAGATATTAGATAATTTCTGTAATATCTCTCCAATTCCAACTTTGGATAAAATTATTTTACCTTGCTAAATGTATCTTTTCCTCATTCTCAATCCTTGTCTCAATCTCACCTTGTCTTCTATTTTATAATAAATTATCATTGTTGAATTACTAGATTTTGTTTAGTTGCTAAACTGATAAGGCATTGTTTGATTAGAAAATACAAAAAAACTAGTTTTTAACATTGAATAATGTGGTGATGTGAAGAAACATATATTTAATAGTAGGATAGTTTTAGGGCTATAAGTTATGCAAGGCAAATTAGCTGTTCCCAAATTTAATATCTTCCTTGGTGCCCGAAGTGTGTAAGACTTTTGCCTTGAATAATGTTGAACCAAGATCAATACCAGCCTTTCCCAGTTCTATTGCTGCTATTCCATGTGGTCCCCTAAGAATTCTGGAGTAATTTCTAAGTGTTGAGCAAGGACTATTTTCAGAGCATTGCATGGTGTGGCTCCAAATTAAAAACAACCCAAAAAAATCAGCAACAACAAAAACCAAAGTCAATATTTCCTCCCTTTAAGTAATTATACTTTAAAGAAAGTAATTTCTTTATACCAAAGGTACAATGTATTTGTTTTAATAAATCAATTTAACACTTTTTAAATATTTTTGATTTATCAAAGTATAAAAATATATAGTATATCAAAGTTATTGTTTTATCTTAAACATAAAAGATTTTATATATTTGTAGAGATAATAGACACAAACACAATTATTTACTAACTAATAATAGTCTTCTTGAAAATGTGATATTGGGGACTTTGGGGCCACAGCAGGTGACACTTAGGGGTTACTCCTAGATTTGTTCTAAAAAAATTGTTCCTGACCAGCTTGGGGGATCTTATGGGATGCTGGGAATAGAACCAGAGTAGTACCCGAGTTGGCCAGATGACAAACAAAAGCCCTAACCTCTGTGCTATAGCTCTGATCCTAAATTAATGATGATCTTTTAATTTTATTTTAAATTTATTATTATTAAGCTTTGGGACCATGACTAGTAGGGATAACTCCCAAGTATGGCTCACAGATCCAGAGTAGTACCCGAGTTGGCCACATGACAAAAGCCCTACCCTCTGTGCTATAGCTCCAGTCCTAAATTAATGATGATGTTTTAATTTTATTTTAAATTTATTATCATTATGCTTTGGGACCAAGACTAGTAGTTTTTAGGGCTTACTCCTGACTATGGAGAAAGGGATAATTCCTGATTATGGCTCACAGAACCAGAGGATGAAACCAGATATAACTCCAATGGGAGACAATTGCCTAACTTCTGCACATCCAAATTTTTATTATAAAGGACAATATGCAATGTAACAAAATGGTCAATAATATTCTACATGAAAATGATACAGTGACCAGCTGGTAATTGTATTTGAAAAAAGTTAATGCTTAAAAAATAAACTATCTGATGGGGAATCTTTTTCTTCATTATTTTTGCTTACATGTCTCACATAATTTAAGGAGGAAATAGAATTATTACAATTAAGATTTAGTATATTAAAAGCATACATTTATTGTCACTGAACTTGTCTTATCATTGTTTCCATGCCTCTAATTTGCATATATCATAAATATTTAGTTATTAGAGACATTTATTTGGTAAAACCTACTTAGTATTCACTACCTTTATTTTTAAATATACTAAAATTAATTATCTTTTATTTCTAATTTGGCACAGTTTTTTTTCCCTCTAGTTATGTATCCTTTGAATAGTTCTATCCAGGTATTTGTGATCATTTTAGTATCCATGTCCACTTAAATACAAGTCTTTGCTTAACAAATTTCTATGGTTCCATACTACTTTTCAGGTTAAGTGGAAAATCCTTAATAAGGTATAATAAGGTCACACAATTCTACCCTCTCTTTCCCTTGCCAAATGACTTTACCATTTTCATCCCTCAGTGCTCTTCCCTATTTTGCATGTCTTTCTTCTGTTTGAATAGTGCTTGGTCTTTAAAGCTTAGATATTATCTCCTCCAAACTACCTCATCTAAATTATTAAGCCACTAAAGACTCTTCTAAGATGTTATCATGCTAACTTTATGTAGTCATAGGACATAATTATGTTTGAATTGTGTTTG
>PVKC010015244.1:0-21590 GCA_004027635.1 Crocidura indochinensis
ACATGAAAATTCATACAGGAGAGAAGCCTTATTCATGTAAGGAGTGTGGAAAGGCATTTACTCGATCCTCATCCCTTTCTCGTCACATGAACATTCATACAGGAGAGAAGCCTTATTCATGTCAGGAGTGTGGAAAGTCATTTGCTCAATCCTCAAATCTTAACATACACATGAAAATTCATGCAGGAGAGAAGCCTTATTCATGTCAGGAGTGTGGAAAGGCATTTGCTCAATCCTCAATACTTAATGTACACATGAAAATTCATATAGGAGAGAGACCTTATTCATGTCAGGAGTGTGGAAAGGCATTTGCTCAATATTCAGATCTTAAAAAACACATGAAAGTTCATACTGGAGAGAAGCCTTATTCATGTCAGGAATGTGGAAAGGCATTTGCTCAATCCTCAAGCTTTAACAGACATATGAAAATTCATACAGGAGAGAAACCTTTTTCATGTCAGGAATGTGGAAAGGCATTTGGTGAATCCTCAAGCTTTAACAGACACATGAAAATTCATACAGGAGAGAAGACTTATTCATGTTCAGACCATGGGAAGGCATTTGCTTGATCCTCATACCTCATACACGCATAGAAATTCACAAAAGGGACCAGAGAGATAATATGGAGGTAAGGTGTTTGTCTTGCATGCAGAAGGTTGGTGGTTCGAATCCCAGCATCCCACATGGTCCCCTAAGCCTTCCCGGAGCAATTTCTGAGCATACAGCCAGGGGTTACCCCTGATCACGCCAGGTGTGACCCAACAACCGAAGAAAACAAGAAAATTCACAAAGGATAGAAGCCTTATTCATGTCACGAGCGTGGAAAGATGTTTGCTTTATCCTCAAAGCTTCTTAGACACATGAATATTCATGAGAGAAGCCTTTAGCCTTAATTGGATTGTAGCAAAGCCTTCAATAAATCTCAAGACATGTTAAAATTCATATAGGAGATAAGCTATATTCATATCAGAAATGTGGGAAGGCATTACCTCATTGCTCATAGCTTATTAGACACTTGATTACTGGAGAGAAACCTTACTCATATTAGGTGAATGTGAAAAAGACTTCATTCAAACCTCAACTGTTGGGGCCGGGAGATAGCATGGAGGTAAGGCATTTGCCTTTCATGCAAAAGGTCATCGGTTCGAATCCCGGTGCCCCATATGGTCCCCCGTGCCTGCCAGGAGCAATTTCTGAGCATGGAGCCAGGAGTAACCCCTGAGCACTGCCGGGTGTGACCCAAAAACCACACACACACACACACAAAAAAAACCAAACACAACTGTTTCTGGGTAGTACATTACTGATTCGTACTAATAAGAAGACTTACTTATGTCAGAAGTATGGGGTGTCCTTCATTACATCCTCAAAACTTAATCTGCACAATTACATTCAAACAGGAATTAAGTCTTATACATGTCAGGAGTGTGGAAAGGCCTTTGCTCAATCCTCAAACCTTAGTATACACATAAATGTTCATACAAGAGAAAAGTGCTATTCATGTCTGGAGTGTGGGAAGGCTTACACTTTCTGTTCAAGCCTTCAAAAGCATAAAAAAATCCATTCTGGAGGGAAACGTGGTCCATAGGAAGTGTGGGTATTTTTACACTGATATTAAAACTTTTATAGATATGAAAATGATATCTGATGATCTGAGCACCTCATACCAAAAGGTTGGTATTGGCCTTGCAAACCACTGGCTGGTGTTCAATGCTAAACATTCTGTAGGGTTTTCTTAAGCCCAAAGGTATGAATAACAGAGTCAGGAATTACCTTTGGACTTCATAGTGTGTTGCCTATGAAAATAACTAAAATAAATTTTAAACAAGACAATATTACCTTGACGGAATATGGGAAGGTCTGTTTTACTTCTGAATGACGAACTGCATAAAAATGTATAGTTGGAACTAGAATGTAGCATAGTGAAAAAGGTATTTGCCTTGGTAGCAGCCAAACAGGGTTTGAACCTTGACATTCCCTATGGTCTCCAAAGTCAGCCAGGAGCAAATTTTACACTTCAGTGGGTTCTATATCAATGAGTATAGATGCACAACCTCGTTACTTGACAGTGCTTTGATACTTTTACTACTCTAAGATCAGTTTTATAACTGTAACATATTGATCAATTAATTATTTGTACATATGTCTGGTGATCACATTTATGTTAGGCTAATGTCTGTGTTGTACATAGCTCTGTACATTTCTGCATTCTACATAGCCCTGCTACATTTCCCCTTTTCAGCCAGTCATTCAGAAAAACCTTTTCTTTCTTCTTTTATGGGCCACGCCTGGTGACACTCAGTGGTTATTCCTGGCTATGCACTCAGAAATTGTTTTTAGCTTGGGGAACCATATGGGATGCCCAGGAATTGAACTTTGGTCTGTACTGGGTCATCACTCCAGTCCAGCAGCAGCTTTTCTATATTTTCCCTGTGCTCACTTATCCAGGACTTGCTTCCCCTACTAAATCCTTAGGGCCCTATAGCTCAACATCCTTTGTGTCCTGGAACAACACTCTACTCGCACACATTTGCACCTCCCTGTACCATTTCAGCCTCTCATTCCCCTGGACTACTACTCAGGACCAAAACTGTCTTTTCAATTAGGTCTTGGCTGAAGGAATAATTATGGCCTGTGACTTAAGCCAGCAGCTGCAGGGAGTCATTGACACTTCCATTCCATCCTGATTATTCTCACCCAACAGATTAAACCTTAGCTGAAGTAGTCCTCTTTCATCATACTAACTTGGGCATGCTCCCATCAAATATCGTGGAATGTGTATTTTTTTCTTTTTTTTTTTTTTTGGCCACACCTGGTGATGCTCAGGGCTTACTCCAGGTTATGTGTTTAGAAATCGCTTCTCAGTTTGGGAAGCAAATGTAATACCGGGGGATCCTAGGTCAGCCAATTGCAAGGCTAATTGCCCTCCAATGTTCCACTGCTCCAGCCCTGGAATGTGCATTTTTCTTAGAAAATAATGTTATTGATGGTGGGAGTCTTGCACTAATGAAGGGGGGTGTTCTTTACATGACTGTAATCATACAACTACAATCATACTTGTAATCACGATCTTTAAATAAAGATAATTTAACAACAAAAAAGGAAGTTATGACTTTGGGCTTGATTCAGGAGTCAAATGGGGAAATATGTATATTCACTTATATGTTTTTATTCACGAATAATGATTGCCTTGGATTTGACTACACATCCAAATGTAGAGTATGTATATTTCTTTATATGTATCTATGGGTAACAATGTTGGTACTATAACTATGAATCAGGAACAGTGGGCTACAGCCTAGTCAGTGTCTCCTAGCACCCCAATGTTAATTTTTTTTGTGGTTTTTGTGTCACACCCCGCAGTACTCAGGGGTTACTCCTGGCAGGCACAGGGGACCATATGGGGCACCGGGATTCGAACCGATGACCTTATGCATGAAAGGCAAATGCCTTACCTCCATGCTATCTCCTGGGCCCCCCAATGTTACTGTGTGGCAATATCCTTTTCTCTTTTGGACCCATAAAATGGGTTGAAATCTTAGGAGATGTATTCCCAAATTTTATAGATAGGAACCCCAAATATTTATATTCCTGGGATGTAGAAATATTATTTTATTGTATTAGGGAAGCTAAAGACTGTCCTGAAATCTGCAGTTGGAAAGTATGACCAGTAGCCTGAGAAATGGCACAGCAGTAGGACATTTGCCTTGCATGTGGCAGACCAGGGAAGAACCCGATTCAATTCCCAACATCCCATATGTTCTCCCTGCTTGCGGTAGGGAGGGGTGTGGGGGCAATTTCTGAGTGCAGAGTCAGGCGCTGCTGGGTGTGGCCCCAAAACCAATCAATCAAAAATAAATAAATAAAGAAAAGCATGGGAACAGAGAGATAGCATGGAGGTAGAGTGTTTGCCTTGCATGCAGAAGGACGGTGGTTCGAATCCCGGCATCTCATATGGTTCCCTGAGCTTATCAGCGATTTGAGTGTAGAGCCTGGAGGAACCCATGAGCGCTGTTGGGTGTAGCCCAAAAACAAACAAACAAAAAACATGAGCAGATGTTTCCTGGGGAAGTCCACGCTGCCTTAAATCTAATCAAGGTCAAAAGTCTTTATCCCAGAATTTATTGCCTATGAAAAATCAATACTAACACTTTTTTGGAAGCTATGATCTGGGAAATTTGCCAGCTTTACAGGCACAAGACAGAGGTCAGTGATTGTATTCTGATCTGGGTGGAAAAAACGAATGTGCAATTGAAAGAAAAGAAAGCACAGCTTGTCTAAGGGCAAGCCCCAACCTAACTAATTTGGGTCTTCGGTCAGAGAGTAACCCAACCCCTCCCCCATGAGATGCAATGAGGTTTACATACAATTTTTGAGAAAAGACAACTTTATTCTCTTTTTTGTTTGTTTGTTTTTTGTTTTTTTAGGCCACACCCAGTGATGCTCAGGGATTACTCCTGGCTATGTGCTCAGAAGTCACTCCTGGCTTGGGGGATCATATGGGAAACCGGGGGATCAAACTGCGGTCCGTCCTAGGCAAGCGCAGGCAAGGCAGGCACCTTACCTCCAGCACTTCCGCCCAGCCCCAACTTTATTCTCTTAAACTTGAAACTAATTTGCAAATCTCATGGGGATTCTCCACGGTTTCTGCTATCTTAGCGCTGACAAGATATCTGCTATGGCCAGGTCTTCTGGAATGCTGTTTATTGATTTTAAAGGCCACGAAGAACTGAGAGCCATGAGATTTTTCCAAATGAAAATTTAGCCTTGTTAGACATAAATCAATTAAATGGTGTCCTTTCTGCTCTAGTCTCCACATACCATCCTATTTTGGGGGCCCTGAGTAACTTTGACTATCCTTATGGTCTCTTGCCTTCATCCCTAACTATTGACAAATACTCGGACCTTAGCACTAGCTCTATTACTGCACCTATGTGAGCGTGGATAATTTGATGAGTAGATTCATTATGAAAGGACATATTAAGAGCATGAGAGGAATTCAGTGACTCATTGCTGGTACCAGGAGATGGAATCTTTCCATTGCTTTTCCTGCTCTTGCAAACTGATATTTACCCATTGCAGAATCTCCTGGTCTGTTTGCATACATACAGCACTACTCCCCTAGTGCCATTCACAATCCCCGTTGCTTCAGGAAGTGTAGATTTAATCCCCTGCTCTGTTAGAGAGTGAACTCTGCTAGGGAGGTATCGTCCTACAATTCAGCACCAACCAGCCATAAATGGGTTCACAACTTTAAATAAGACACTTCCACTTAAATAAGACTTTAATCGTGATTGGATTCTGAATCTATAAAACCCTCCTCATGATTGGCAGTAGGGATACAGTTGATAGAGTTTGTTGGCAGTTGGAGGAGCAGGAAGAGTTTGTGGGCAGTTAAAAGAGAGTTGGAGGAGTAAAGTGAGACTTGGTTGGCAGTTGTAAAAGAAAGTTAGATGCTCTCACACCCAGATAGCTGTCTCCCTCTTTATTTATCTCCTGATGTAGGAGTTTGGCATAGGCCCCAGACCTTGTCTAATGAATAAGACTGTGATATTTATAAGAGTCTTGCCTGCAAGGCAATGTGGGCCCATGTAGAGTGAGTCAGATATGACAGGGAGGCACCAGTTCCTCTAGCAAGCCTATTGAGAAATGGAGTTATTCCAAGTCTGTGTCCACTAGTCAGCAGAGCTCTCTGAGCTGTTAGTCCCCTGTGATAAGTCAAAACCTTGACTCTCCTTGAGGGTTGAGTACTGGGCTCTAACCCTTTTACCCTGTTCTGTCTCTAACTAGGAATTTCATTCGAGCCATAGCTGCCAACTCTCTTCCCAATTGGGTCAATCACCAAAGCTGTTGGTGGTATGTATTCACTGCCATATTAGTCCACCTGCTTCAGTCTTATCCTTGGGCCATCTTCTGAAGTGGGCTGGGCAGTGCATTTCTGGTCCTCAGTTTTCTTCCTCTAGTGCCTCTTCAGGAGTGACGCATGCATCCAAGTCCAGATTTCACCCACTTTTACTGCAGTAAGACTTGTGGGAATGATCATTCACAGTCTTTTCTGGTAGAGTCTAACCAGGTGTCTGAAGACCCACAGGGGCTGAAGTTGTGCTGAAGGACTGACTCATTTTTTCCTGCAAGGCCTCCATGATCCTGTGAATTTTGACAAGATTGCCAAAACAATTTCCCTTACTCAAGGCAGAGAGGTGGGGGTTTCCCTTCTTTAGCAAAGGACTAAATACCTTTGGGGGAACACCTTGATCTTAAAAGGGCAAAGGAAAGGAGATCTGCTGCAGGCAGCTTCTATCCTACAGCTCCAGTGGTATTTCTCTGAATCTACTTCAGGGAGAGTGGGTTGCAGTGGCGGCGAAACATGAAATAATGAAATAACACACAAGTGTGTGGGGTTAACAAATCTGGCAGGAGTCCGACAAGTTTAATTTTTTTACGTAGGGGGTTTTATGGGGTGAATCCAGATAGAGAGAAGAATGTCTACAATCACAAAGCAAAGTTTAACAATACTTATCCTATGGGTGTGAGCTGTAAAAATTCTTTTTTTTTTTTTTTTGGTTTTTGGGTCACACCTGGCAGTGCTCAGGGGTTTCTCCTGGCTCCATGCTCAGAAATTGCTCCTGGCAGTCACGGGGGACCATATGGGGCACCGGGATTCGAACCGATGACCTTTTGCATGAAAGGCAAAGGCCTTACCTCTATGCTATCTCCTGGGCCGTGAGCTGTAAAAATTCTAAGTTACAAAAGAGAAGGCAGCTTTTAACAGCTGACTTCAAATGCAAAATAATGGATTATAAAGAAGTAGAAACATATCTAGGAACTGGTCTTCATAGGTGAGCTCAATTGTTTTAGAGGTCAAGAAAGGAGCCAAATTCCCTAAGGTACAGTTCCCATTTTCTTTTTATGGGGGGGGGTCACACGTGGCAGCAATCAGGGGATACTCCTGGCTCTATGCTCAGAAATCACTCCTGGCAGGCTCAGGGGACCATATGGAATGCCAGGATTCGATCCTCCAACCTTCTGCATGAAGGGCAAATGCCTTACCTCCATGTTATCACTCTGGTCCCAGTTCCCATTTTCTGAGAACTGTCAATAGCCCAGACTCTGTATTTTGGCTACTCCCTTGACCACCAGACACTGAGGCTGCAAGGACATATTTGAAAAAGAGCAAAAATATTGTCTTTGATATTGGTGCTAAATTTTATCCAGAAAAGAGTTTCTCTAAGTAATCATTGGTGCTGGGATTTCTGAAAAGAGTTTGAGGCCATATTTTTTCCTGAGATTATACAAAGGAGAGATAGCCAAATAATGGCATAAAATGTAATACCAGGCATGGGTTTATCTCTTCGGGGATTCCTCAACTATCCACACAGGGGAAAAGGCATCCACAGTGGGCCTTTGGAGGAGCCCCATGGGGGCTATTTGCTCTCCACACCAGGGAAAGCTAGGGATACATCAAGTATGCTGAGTTCACCTAAAATGGAGATTTTATACATGCCGTGGCAGAGATCCCTAACCATCCGATGCCAGTCTCAAGGTAAGTTTGGTTAAGTGCTCTTTTAGGTTCTGATTCATTCTCTCCAATACCACAAACTCTGGATTGATAGGCAGTGTGCAGTGTAATTTCCAATTAATGGGAATTAATTGTGGGTCACACCCATTGGGGATCAATTGTTACTCTTGACTCTGTGCTCAGAAATCGCTTATAGAGGTTCGGTGGACCATATGGTGTGCTGGGAATCGAACTCGGGTCCGTCTTTGTTGGCAGCTTGCAAAGCAAATACCGTACCACTATGCTATCAGTCGTGCTCCCAAAACCAACATTTTATTTTGTTTTTTTTGGGTCACACCCGGCAGTAATCAGTGGTCACCCATGGCTCCATGGTCAGAAATTACTCCTGACAGTCTCATGGGACCATATGGGATCCCAGGATTTGAAACACCATCCTGCATGAAAGGCAAATGCCTTACCTCCATGCTACCTTTCTGGCCCCCAGAACCAACCATTTTAAAAAACAACTACAACTACCTAGAGGTGGGAATCCTGTAGACTGGAGCCCTATGTACCCTATAACAATGGATTGCAGAGGCCAGAAAGATAGCACAGTAGTAGGGCATTTGCCTTGCATGTAGCCGATCCAGGATTGATGGTTTGAATTCTCTCATCCCATATGGTCCACCATGCCTACCAGGAGCAATTTATTAGTGCAGAGCCAGGAGAACCCCCTGAATACTGCTGGGTAGGACTCACAATAAAAAAAAGTCTTGCAAGCCTTTCTCGGGGTCCTCTTTTACTCTTTTATCTAGAGATGCTGGACCCCAGCATGATGAAATAACTATTCTTTTGCATTGCTGTACTGTATTTTGAATGGCAGATAGGAGTCTAAAACTATCCGAGTCTGAACCTAAGAGGATCACTCCGGGAAGTGGGGAGGAAACACTTTGCAGGAGCACACAAACAAGATTCTTTCCCCAAGTACTTTGGCATAGGCAATTCAAGGCTGAGTGCAAGGATCTGCTCGGTGTCTTTTTGCTGGGGGTTTGATGTGCTGGACTTCCGCCCCAGACTAATTTCCTATCCTGGGCTGCCAGGGGCTGAGGAGTACAGTTTCCTGTAGAGCTAGGCTAGCTCTGTTGTCTTATTCAAGCCTGGATCTCAGAATGCTTTTTAATCACCTAGAGAGAAAATAATCGCTGTGTCTGTCCATGTAGCTCTGAACTGGTACACAGGGTTACAGCTCATCAGGGCATTTTGGGACATCATGCAGGCACTTCCTGTCACGGCAGGAGATTTTACTCCTCTCTGGTGCTCACATCTGTGTCTTTTCTCCAGGACTTTCTGCAAAGGACCTTGCTACTGCTCTTTGGGGGTGATAGAAATGGGAGATTGCACTTTGGGAATAATACAGATGGTAAAAGATGGTGTCTTACCATCTTTTGTCCTCTTTCCAGGTAGGGGAAGAGTGTGGGCTGAGAAAGGGACAGGGTGGGTGCACAGGCATCTCGAGCTCCCAGCGTTAGGTATGCTTCCTGACAGGGAATGGATTCTGTTGTTTGAGTTCACTGTTGTCTCTTTCTTGTCTTTGGCTTGTGAGCCACACCCAGTGGTGCTCAGGCCTTGCTCCTGACTCAGTGCTCATGTTCACCCCTGGCAGGTTTCAGGTGATGGGTTCACACTGCTGGTGTCCGCAGGCGCCTTGCTGGCAAGACTCTGACAAAATAACTCAATCCCTTTTAATAGAAAAGCCCTTGGACCTATGATAATACCCTAGGTCAGGAGAGAGAGAATGTGGAGAAATAGTTTTGAGACCAGGGTAAGATCAGATTGAGGGCCATATAAAAGGAACAGGTATACAATTCAAAAGGTATAAATAGTCAAAAAGGATACAGGTAGTGAAGGTCTGTCAAAATCAGGGAGAAAAGCCATCTCCAGGACTAGAAACAGACCAGTGAATCGTTGCTTCAACTCTCTCTTCTAACTGCTAAATTTTCTCCACCCCAACTCAACTGAGGAAGTGTTATAGACTTAGCCAATCAATCAAAATTAGGGTCTTAAAGAGACAGACAACGTTTATGGGGTTGGTCCTTGACTGAGGTTGGAGTAATACACTAATGTAGGATAAGATCTCCCCTTTCTTTTTATATTAAAATAATTGAGGATTGGGGCTGGAGAGATAGCACAATTGTAGGGTATTTGCCTTGCATATATGGCCAAGCCTGGTGGGACCCAGTTTGATTCACAGCATCCCATATGGTCTCCCATCTTATCAGTGGCAATTCCTGAGTACAGAGTCAGGAGCAACTCTTGAGCACTGGTGGGTGTGGCCCCCAAAACAATCAATAAATTAAAAAATATAGAACTGTTCATTCCAGGTAGGTCCGTTCCAAAGGAATGCAGTTTAATATCTTCAGATTTACACAGAATAATCAAGGCAGAGAATAATCAAGGGACGGCTGGTTTTCTGTAGTTCAAGGTTCTGTTGATGATATCATTTGAGCTACACAGGAGAATCAGGAACTAGCATATTTCAGGTTTACGTTTCAGATCCTATTTTAAGTTTCCCGTTATCACTCCAGGGAAGCTTTTCACTCCATTAGCAGGGAAACAGAAAGAACAAAATGGAAACTTTGTTTATTAAATGTTGGGTATCCAGGAAAACTTACCTATAATTATATTCCTATTTCTAAGTTGCAGGTGGGCATGGGAACTATCTGAAAAAAAAAGAGACCAATTGAAACAACTATTTACAATATAGGAATTTATTAATATACTATAAAATTAAATTCTAGGCCTATAGCTACATTGAAATGTAGACTGTAGTCAGGGAAATGGAAATACATGATCTTTTTTCTTTTCCTACTTCCGGCTGATGTAGGGGTATTGTAATGTTACTTTTTCTTCTTTATCACTAACTAAATAATAGCTAACTGGGATCTTATTTTTTCAAAGAAGCAAAGTGAAACAAAAGAGATAACTATTTAAATTCCTAAATATGTTTAAAGAAATGTGTCATGCAGCGAAACTGCTTGAGTAAAGATAGTTTGTTTTCATAATCTTTTAAAATAATAAAAAGTCTAAAATCTTTCTGGGATTTAAATTTGATGAGTTCTTATATATATTTCTAGTGGGAAAGGGATTTGGGACCACCTGGAGGAATTTAACTTGCAAATGGCTGTACCCAGTTCAATTTCTGGCATCCCATATACACTCCAAAGCACTGCCAGGAGTAATATCTGAAAATAGATGTAAAACAATCCCTGAAAACCATTTGGGTGATCCCCCCCCCAAAAAAAACTGAAACAATTTTTAATTCTTAAGGGGATGGAGAGATAGCACGTAGGTAAGGCCTTTGCCTATCATGCAGAGGTCGGTGGTTCAAATCCCTGCATCCCATAGGGTCCCCCAAGCCTGCCAGGAGCGATTTCTGAGTGTAGAGCCAGGAGGAACCTCTGAGTGCTGCTGGGTGTGACCCAAAATCCAAAACAAAACAAACAAACAAAAACCCAACAATTCTTAAGAATTGGTATTTACTTTGTAGAGTGGACCCAGGTTAGATCTCGGCCATAATGTATGGTTCTCTGAGTGCACCAGGATTTGTTAAGAAGCAGAGGGCCAAGAGAGACCTCAAGCACAACGAGGAAGGCAGTCTCAAAAAATGAGATTAAAAAATTCTTAGGTAATCACTGAAAATGATCCAATGGCAAAGACAAGGAAGCGGATCTGTTCTAAATGTCAACAGACAGTGAACCAGAGGCCCAAACAACAAAGCTCAAAATCATTGTGGACTTCAGCATTAAGGGCAGTGAACTGGAGTGGGAGAGGTCCTACACACCTGGTCCAAGAGGATGCCGCATACCATATTGCTCAGCACCATATTTCACATGTGCCCACAATGCTCCACACACACCCCAAGACATGAATCCAGGGGCTCTATTCACACTGAGTTGCAAACACACAATTCTGCAGACTCCCAAGTGCTCCTTCCTCCAACCTGGTCATCACTTTAGGCTTCAAACCACAATCTACTGCCCAAAGGGATGATTAATGGGTTAGAGCCAGAGACGGGAAAAGAACCACCCTGCATGAGTCTGAGTCCCTAATGAAAGTCTAGCCAAATCACAGAACAGATAAAGAATAGAATCTCTGCTCTCCATATGTACTTTGGTTGCTTAATTGTGCTGCTTGCATATTTCAATGTGGTGGTCATCAGATATATCAGGTAACACAAACTTAATAAAACTGATATGCAGTTGCCGGAGCTCTTGCACACGCCTGATGGACTCAGGTTCCTGAGCCTGCCAGGAGTAATTTCTGAGCACAGAGCCAGGAATAATCCCTGAGTGGTGTCACGTTTGGACTCCCCCATAAATAACTGATTCGTAGGTTCACATCCCTTCAAATCTTAGGCTATGGCTGTAATATGTACTCTTTAAATATTTGTTTTTGTAAGTGGAATAAATAGGCTGTGCATTGATTCAGATGTTTATTGAGTATGTCAGAACTCAGGGCCTTTATTTTGTTCATCCTAACTATTTCCTTATATGAGAATTAACATATAAGTAACAACCACATGGAAAGAAAGAAAAGGATAGAAGAGAAATGTCAACATATTTTTATTCTCTCTTTTTTCTAGTCTGAACATTACATTTCTCAAAATGCTTTTTGCTAGACTTCGACTTGCATACTATGTATTAGAACTCTTATATATGACATTTTTAGCTTCAAAGGAATTAATAAGTTTAGGTTAAATTTTCTAGTAAGCAAAAGATGATAGCAGGAATTGAAAATGGAACTAGACTCCAGGTAAATTATTTTCTAGCTATTACAGGTTTCTCTAGGATCTTGTATATCATTTTTAATTAAATGAACATATTAGAACCAAATGTACTATTACTATATAGATAATAATAACTTCTAAATTACCGTATAATTTCATTGCTTAGGAGCGATTTCTGATTGCAGAACTAGGGGTAACTCCTGATCACTGCCAGTTTTGGCCAACCCCCCCCCAAATAAATAAATTGTGGGGTTGGAGGGACAGTATCAACAGCACAGCAGGGAAAGTGCTTGTCCTGTATGCGGCAGGCAGACATATTTTCTTCCCTAGTATACCAGATCGTTCCACAGGGATGCCAGAATTAATTTCTAAACCCAGAGCCAGGTATATCCTTTGAGCAGTGATGTAAGGGGCCCCCAAAACAAAGGAACAAACAAAAAACTATGGCTAGGGGGCCAGAGAGGTGGTGCAAATGGTAGGGCATTTGCATTGGATGGACTGCTGTTTGAACCCCGTTGTCTCATATGGTCACCCAAGCCAGTAGCAATTTCTTATTATTTTAACTGCTACATTCCATTTTATGTATTTTAACATGCATTACCACAATTTAAAAGACTTTAATCATCAACTAACGTAAACTGAACACATTACAGCATGAAATATCTTTACATATCATTCAACAATATTTATAAGACTAAACACAGTAAATAGGCATGGAAATTTTCATCTGGATTATAATAGGTGCATGCAAAACAATTGTGCAGATAGATGTTCCACTGAGGCTCATAAGCAATAGAGATCTTGAGCATCAGATCAGTTATTCTCAGAAGAGGAACTTACTAACACAAATGAGGAGAAAATAATGTCCTCTGGGGTAAAGTAGAATTTAGTGTGAATACCCAAACTGAATGTTGTTTTTGTGATCAATTATTTTGATTAGATATGGTGAGAAGAACATGATTCATAAGTTTAGGATTATGGAGGTAACTGAAAAAATATTTATGAGAAGAAATTGATATTTATATTAAATATTATAAATTCATTTATGTTTATATATTTATAACATGATATCTCTATAACAGAATAGACTTAAAACACTTAGGTAAATCAGTACAGCAGAGAAAAGTGGTGATAATGACTGAAATAATTGAATTGAAGTGTATGTACTATTTATCTACTACAAAGAAAAACATGTAGAGATCTATTCAGGAGTGATTTCTGAATGCAGAGTCAAATGGAAGCCCCAGTTCTACTAAAAGAAAACTAAAAGTCAAAGTACGGCCCAAGACAGGGCAATTAGAAAATTAGGAAATGTGCTTTGCTTGCAGGTTCCTCAGGTGTGTTTCCTGCATTACAGCAGCCCCAAGAAGGTCAGGAGATGCTAATGTCATGTGACCTGAAATAACTTGTGAAGAAAACTTAAGTCAAACTTGCTCACATAAAAGTTGGACTGATTGCGACCTGGAGAGATAGCACAGCGGCTTTTGCCTTGCAAGCAACCGATCTAGGACCAAAGGTTTGGTTTAAAATCCCAGTGTCCCATATGGTCATCTGTGCCTGCCAGGAGCTATTTCTGAGCATACAGCCAGGTGTAACCCCTGAGTACCGCTGGGTGTGGCCCAAAAACCAAAAAAAAAAGTTGGACTTACTGAGAGTTTGGGACATTGATGCAGAGGAGCTGATCCAGGTATGATCACTAGTTTTATCTCTTAGAAGGAACCGGTCCTCCCTCTCTGAGCCCATACCCTTCTGCTCCCTGGGAATGGGACTTCAGATAGTGAGGCTCCTTGTTATGCTCTCCTATTAGTATTCAAGTAGCACCAGCAAGTCCCTTTGCAGGAAGTCCTGGAGGAAAGAGCCATGAACACCATCCAAGAGCACAATCCCCTGCTTAACCGAAGACCTTGCACTGAAGCTTAAAAGACCTTGATGAGCTGCTTAACTGGGCACAGCTCAGACCACTTGGTAGAAGCGGACAGAGACTCCTTCCTCTACTGAGGATACAGAAGCAGGTTGGGAGCAGGCTGTTAACAGAACAGGAACACTGCCTAGCTCTATAGGGAGAAAACTGCAGTTCTGAGCCCCTGGGAGACCAGCACAGAGGTGACTCTGTGAGGAAGTCCAGCACACTAGTGCCGCCTCCAGGCCAGAAGCAGAACAGCCCTGCATCAGCCTGGAAGAGCATCTCCACAGGAACAGAGGTGGGAGGGGACAAAATCTCTGCTAATCTTCTGTCATGGTCTCTTGCTCTCTCTGTCTCCCTCTCTTTCCCTCATCTTTCTCCCCCACTCACTGCTAGGAATATCTGTGTGCAGAGCAGAACTAATAACAAGCTTTAAGGAATTAAAGTGAGAACTTTAAAAAAATCCACAATCCATATATGAGTAAGACTCCTATCCAATATGATTTCTGCTAGGAATACTACAGTGTCAGATAAGCTCACTACTTCCCATAATAAAAATCATGGATATCTAAAATGGAGTGACTCTGAGCACCATTATTTTATTGAAGTTTGTTGTGGCCTGATTCTGGTGCATGGGTGGTATTTGCAAAGGAACTTTGGTGATTTCTTTCCTAGCAGAACTTCTCCAGTCTCAGGCAAATCACTTTCTCCCTTCTACATCTCTCCAAGAGCTGGTGAAGCTCTATTTTGGGGATCAGCTGGTCCAAGCCCAGAAGTATGCGAATTCCCTTTAATGGTTTGTAAATGCATTAAAAGCTAATGCCTGGGGGCCCGGGAGATAGTATGGAGGTAAGGTGTTTGCCTTTCATGCAAAAGGTCATCAGTTCGAATCCCTGTGCCCCATATGGTCCCCTGTGCCTGCCAGGAGCAATTTCTGAGCATGGAGCCAGGAGTAACCCCTGAGCGCTGCCGGGTGTGACCCAAAAACAAAAACAAACAAACAAAAAAAAAAGCTAATGCCTGTTCTTTAGGCCTGTGGTAATAAATAGTGACATCAGGAGCTCCATTTTTGTAAATTTCTGGAACTTTTGGCCTTGAACCTGTGCCCTCAGGCTCTAGCTCTGCAAACCTGAAATCTATTGAGGCAGTTTAGTTTGCAAGTAAGCAGGGCTCTGGAGGGAAGATTTCACCTCTGGCTCCCCCATGGCCACTCTGTCTTAGTAAGGCCTGTGGGTCCTTATGCAGTGCCTGAAATAAAAATAGTTCCCCTCTGTGATTATCAACCTTGCAGGCTGACCTATTTGGGCCTCATTAAAATACACATGTAAGTTCCCTTTACTTTTTCCTTTCATCTTTTCTGCGTTAATAAGCACAAGCACCCAGATCCTCGGGTGATTTGTTAAACTCTGGCTACCAAAAGTGGTGGTGAATGCAGCAGTAAAAGGAAATGTGGCTAATTTAATTTAATGCAATATATTGTTCAACACCCCTGCCTAAAAATTGATTTTTGATTCTGTCCATTTTATTGTGCAAAACTTCAAGCTGAGGACCCTGCAGAGTTACCCCCACAGGCCACATTCATGTTTGTATTACATTCACAAAACTAGAAAGGATATCTTTTTTTTTTCTTTTTGTTGGTTTTTGGGCCACACCCGGTGATGCTCAGGGGTTACTCCTGGCTATGCACTCAAAAGTCGCTCCTGGCTTCGGGGACCATATGGGAAACCGGGGGATTGAACCGCGGTCCTTCCTAGGCAAGCACAGGCAAGGCAGGCACCTTACCTCCAGCACCACCAGCGACTCCCCAGAAAGGATATCTATTTAGGAAAGTATCTTCAGAAAATCCCTCTCTCTTGCAAGATGTGAAAAATATGCTGGGTGTGGACATACTTGAAATATATTTTGAAATATTTGCTTATATGTTAGAAGAAGGACAAAGTGTCAGACATCAAATGTTCTATAAGTGGTTTGGAACATGGGGTTGGAGTGATAACACAGCGGTAGGGTATATTCCTTCATGTTGCTGACCCAATACAGACCGTGTTTTGATCCCTGGCATCCCAAACAGTCCCCCAAGCCAGCAGCAACTTCTGAGCACATAGCCAGGTGTAACCCTTGAGCATCACTGGATGTGGCTCAAAAACTAATGGTGGGAACGTGTCCAAACCCCAGATCTCCTAAAATCTTGGCTAAGCATTGCTTTTACTTTTAATTATGTACAAATTATTCAATCACTGCATCAAAATTTTGAATTTAGTTTAGTGATTTATAAAAATCACTGAGTGAATACCATTCCACACTCCTGAAACATATAGGGCTTCTCACCAATATGAAGAACTATGTTAATACTAAGCTGTGATGGTTGAGTAAAGGCCTTTCCACACTCCTGACATGTATAAGGCTTCTCTCCTGTATGAATTTTCTTGTGTACAGTAAGAGATGAAGAGAAAGTAAAGGCCACATTGGGACATATATTACATGTGTTTCCTGTCTAGACTATCTTGGGATCACTGGGGTGTGATTGTTGACACAGAGGGTGTCCAATTCACTGATAGTCAGAGGAATCCTGTGCAATAGGCATGCCTGAAGGCACAACACTGTGCTAAGTAGATGGGAAGGATGACTGGAGAGAGACTGTTGACTCAGAGTGTGTCCAGTTCACTGATAGAGGGGACCTCTGCAATAGTTGGTCTGAGGTCACATCACTCTGCCAACCACATGGGAAGGCCCTCTCACACTGCTTAAACATGGAGGTCTCCTCTCCATAACAAATGTGCTTGTGAGCCTTTCAATATGAGAGTCTGAGAACTAACACTGTTGCATGATTGACCCAAGGTGACCCCACTGTGGAGGACTGAGTCTAGGGATGTGCGGACAGGACTCAGTACCACTATGCCCAATGGACTGGTTTTCCGGCGCAAGGACGCTCACTTTATTATGGATCCTCATGAACAGATGGTGCCCAGTCTTCACTCCCATCATGATGTGAGGAGGATGGTTCCCTTGAGACTCTGTCCCACAGCACAGGATCTCTCACAACCCAGCAGGACTTGCTGCTTTCCTAAGGAACAGCACTGAATTCTTCCAATAATTTCTCTTTCCCTTGAGTCTCCATGTTCAAAGTCACATTTCCTGTGTTATTTCCATCGCAGAAAAAGTTTTCCACACGTGTAGAGGTCTCTGAAGAAAGATATCCAACCAAAAATGGGCCTAGATAGCTAGCAAATGTCTGAAGCATGATTTTTGAACCCTGAATGACCAGTTAACAGTCCCATTGGAATGCCCTCACCTACTGGTTCTATGTTTCCTCTGACATTCTTCCCTTGTCCAGAACTTATTTCTGACACTTTGACAGTTTTTCCATAACATTGATAGGGCAAAGCATAGTCAATCAATCAGCAGTTTGTTATTTTCCTTACCATGCTTTTTCTTGCTCTAAACAAATACTGTACCCAAGAACAGTTAAGCTGCATTTCTGAGGCTATAAGTACCTTATCCTAGGCCTTTTGAACATATTATATTCAGTTTTCAATGACTTTTTTAAGTTTTGGGGAAAAGTCCAGCTATTCTCAGGGGCTACTTCTGGGACTTAAGTCAGGGTTCAGCCCTGACACTACTCAGATGAGTAGTTGCCAAGGGTTCAACCTTGGTCCGCTGAGTGCAATTCAAGCACATTTCCTGCTATTCTTCCTTGGAGACTCTGTCTTCTATTCTTTTCTAAGTTTTTTTTTATTTTGTGGCCACATCCTCTGATCTCAGGGATTACTCCTAGCTATGAGCTTAGGGGACATACATGGCGAAATTGAAGGGACCATTTGTAATATCTGGTATTGAACCTAGATTGGCCATGACCAAGGAATAATAACTACTCACTGTGCTATTGCTATGACCGAGTTTTATTTTTACTAGTAGGACTAAAATTTTATGGATGTGGAACATTGTGAAAATGTCTCCATTTCCCTAATTCAGTGAACAAGCATGAAAGTACGAATCTATTCCTCAGCAGAACCTGAATCACAATTTTAAAACTAGCATTAAACACATTCTTGTTTGGGCTTGCTTAAAGCTCAGGATGGGAATTGTGAGTATATGACATATGGCCAGATGAAAATGACCCATAAAACAGAAAGAAAATGGCCATATCAGTCTTTTGAATACCTCCATAATTCCAGAGCAGTAGGAAAGCAAGGAAAATGCAAGAATTACAGTTGGCAGTTCAATTTCCGACATACCAGAAGTCCCAGCTTCAGAGGAACCACAGAACAAAAGATCCACTGTAGGCATAAGCCTCCCAAATTTCTATGAGCTCAGTTTTATTTTTTAATTTTTTCTATACACATGGTGTCCCACCTGGCAGTGCTCTTGTTCACTCTGGTAGTGTACTCCCCAGTCATACATTGTGAAGCTCCAAGAACCATGTAAAATGCAAATGGGACACAAGTTTCCATCCCCAGGCAAAACAGGAAGAGAAAACTTTCATCAAATCAAAATCACTGCAACTCTTCCCTATTCCATTTTCCACAAATCACAGAATTTCTTTGCTCTAAAAAATACTATTCATTTTGGTTAGTAAATGTATTGAATTGATTTTAGAACTCAGATGATATTAACAGTCAACTTTTCCCCACACTGAGCTCTTGTTTCTCCCAGACCATATTGGGCTAACAAGGCTGGAACCAAGGACCCACTTTACAAGTCTTATTTGTTTGCTTCACTGAGCTATCCTGCCACCACAATAAACATTGATTTGGAATTTGCGATTCTTACCAGCTCACTCCTATTTGGACATCCTGCTCCAAAAGTAAATTGCTGAAAGACAGAATCCTGAAAACGTGGTCTGTATTCTAAAATCAAACCACATGTGTCATGTAAGACCCTATTGAGGGGTGCAGGAGATATAGCACAGCGGTGGTCGGCAACCTGCGGCTCGCGAGCCACATGTGGCTCTTTACACTTTTAATTTGGCTCTTCTGGGGCCGGCATGGTGGCGCTAAAGGTAGGGTGCCTGCTTTGCCTGCGCTAGCCTAGGACGGACCTAGGTTCGATCCCCCAGCGTCCCATATGGTCCCCCAAGCTAGGCGCAAATTCTGAGCTCATAGCGTAACCCCTGAGCGTCACCGGGTGTGGCCCAAAAACAAACAAACAAAAAAAAATTGGCTCTTCTGTGTGCCGGGCAGGACTCTGCTCCTAGCCTCTGTCAATGCGCATTCTGTGTGCAGCCCCGGCAGCTGGCTCCAAGAGTATAAGATGATACCCAGTATCAACCTTAAACAAAGGTGTTCTTCCAATGTCATCCTCTTAAACCTCTTCCTTAGATATGTAAAAGTCCACTGAATATGTACTTTTGTCTCTCTCTCTCTCTCTTGACCTGAAGCCTCCTGGTATTAGGAATTGATTTTAAGAAAGAAAGAGGTGTTCTAGCTTTTTGGGCTCGAGGCAGAGAGTACAAGGTAAAAGGCCATAGACTCCATGATCATCCTATCCTGGCTTTATTTTTTCTTTCCTGCTACCCTGCTTCTTCAGATCAGGCTGGGTGGGGTTTAGAAATACAGTGCCTGTAGTGATCATAAAACACATATTTTATTTTGCACAAGAGTGGGCATCTTCCATGAAGGGATTCTCAACCCAGAGTTTTTTTTTTCCCGTGGATTCTCATGTTCAGATTATTCATGTTTAAAGTTGTGAGCTAATGCTCTTAAATGCTGTTTTTCATATTGATTATGAATTTCTACATAATATAAGTGCCAATCAGATAGTTTGTGCAAGAGTGGAAATATTTTAATATGTCCTCCTCAAACACAGCTATCTCAAAATCAGATTCTTTTTTGAAAACATCCATCTTATGTCTCACTGTAGAAACTACTTGTGAAACTCCCCTGCAGAGAAATATTAAATTCATAGAGAAAATGAACAATGTCTGCTAAAAACACAAGCTTAGCTACCCATTCCTTGTCCTACTGGGGCTATATCAAGTCAGAGTTCTGCTCTCATAGGAACTGCACTACTTCTTCCCTTTTGCCAACAAGGTGAGAGAGCACCCTTCCCCTGAACAGCCACTTCACTTCTTCATGGAGAAGATGCTAGTAGTGGGCATCCATACTCTCACCCAGAGTGGTAAATAGCCTGAATTTGATCACAATTGTGAATTTCACAAATTATCTTTACTGTGTCATCTGTCACAGAGTTTTTTTCAACAGGGAGTTTTTTTTTAATCCAGTCTATCATACAATGAGTGGATACAATGTACAGGTGTGCAATTTCTTTTTCCTGTGACTACACAAAAACACTGAGCCATGCACAGTGCATCATCTGTACCTACATCAACACATCAGCTTATTATTCTGAGTGAAATGAGTCAGAAGGAGAGATATAGACACAGAATAATCATTTGTGGCAAATAAGAATAGTAAATGGCAATATGGTAATAATATCTAGAGAAAATAGGGATGAGGGACAAGAGGACTAGTCCATGATAGGAAGCTTGCCATAAAAAGTGGTGAATTCAGTTAGAATAGAGAAAGGTACATTATGCCATTGATAGCTGGAACATATCACTCTGGACAAAAACTGGATGCTGAAAATGGATAAGTGACATGCATGGTATCCTTTAATTAACAATATTGCAAACCACGGTGTCATAAAGGAAATTTTGCAAACCTCAGTGTCATAAAGGAAAAGAGAGATAGAGAGTAAAAAAGCAAAATGCCTGCCCCTGACATAGGCAGAGGAAGGTGAAGGGAAGAAAACAAGGGACATTGTTGGTGGGGAAAGTGCACTGGTGAAGGTTGGTGTGCATTCTATGACTGAAACTCAAGTATGAATAATTTTGTAACAAATAGACATAAATAAAAATATTTTTAAAGGTTTCAGGCACTCTATCATAATTCCTTTATGATATGATATCATATGCCTTTAACAAAGTGTCCTTTTGTTTTTGTTTGTATTTCAGTTTGGTTTCTTGCAGCACATACCAAAGTGTTAATAGATTTTTTTTCTTTCAGTGAAATCACTATTTTTC
This sequence comes from Crocidura indochinensis, assembly GCA_004027635.1. Lineage (NCBI taxonomy): Eukaryota > Metazoa > Chordata > Mammalia > Eulipotyphla > Soricidae > Crocidura > Crocidura indochinensis. The sequence continues at coordinate 21,206 of PVKC010015244.1, forward strand.
TCTGGAACACTATCCTTGCTTTAAAAGATTGTTAAAAAGGTTTTTCTCTTTTACCTATTTCATCTCCAAATTGTAGGGTTTCAAATTTTCAGCACATTTTGGTTTTCAAGAGGAAACATTTTGAAACACCTTGCTTACTTATTATCAGAAATAAGGCATTTTTCCTGTGAAGGGTGTATACTATCCAGAATTAACAATCAGTGGATTCAAAAACTGTATTATGGTGGATGCTACTTCAGGTTTAAATCAGCTTAATCATAAACTAAAGGGGAAAGGAAACACAATTTTTCAGTGTTAGAAGAAGTTATTTCGTTTGAAAACAAATTATCTGTTTTTGCTCAAGATTTTGACAGAGAAGGGGCCCGGGAGATAGCATGGAGGTAAG
>PVKC010015245.1:0-21594 GCA_004027635.1 Crocidura indochinensis
AAAAAAAAAAAAAAAGAAAGAAAGAAACTAAAAGCTATAATATGTAGATTCCAGGGTGTGGGGACAGAGTGGGAAAACATAGATTCTGGTTATAAACTCTGGTCAAACTACATGCAAGACAAGCACCCTACCTACTACACTATCTCTCCAGCCCTCCAAAGAATATGAAATCCTGTCAACTAGTTGTCCCACTTATTGTATGCAAATTTTCAACTGTGCTGATTTAGTAGTCTGATGAAAGAAGCAAATGGTACTTTCATAATAATAGGAATACCAATAATAATGGTACTCAGATAATAACATTTGATAGAAGATGGGTAAAGTATAGTATAGACTCACAGAATCACAGAATCAGACATCCATGGTTTATTTGAAAATTAGAAATGTTATTACATGGATAAATACTGGAATTGGGAATTTGAGTCAGATAAGGGAAAGGAATAATTATGAGTAAAGAACCAGAGGAGAGAAAACATAGTATTTGTGAATATTTAGAAATCTGTTATGGGGAAAAGTTAGGCCTGATGAAAAACCCTAATGGAATGTGTATGTTTGATCTTTATTGAGAGAACATTCTTACTATTAGACATATATTTGTTGTTGTTGCTGTGGGGGAGCACTCCCTGCAGTGCTTAGAGCTACTTCAGGCTTTGCACTCAGGGTCACTCCTAGGAGGCATTAAACTCAGGTCAGCTATATGCAAGGCAAGTGCAGTACTATCTCTGCAGCTCTTAGGCCCATTTTTGTATGATTTCCAATCAATTCTTACAAAATAAAACCAGTGAAATTAAACACTAGCATGTCTTAATAATAGTCTAAATAAACTAATATAATACTCAAACAAATACTAATAACTCTACTAACGTAGAAACTACCTTAGAAACCATAAATCTACCTGTAAAATATTAGTACCTCTAACTGTATTCAGTCTTGAATATTATCAGAGCTTGTATGCTATTGTTTCACCTAAAGCAGTTACTGGACTAGAACAATACTACAGCAAATAAGGTTTTTAACTTGCACACAGTAAATTCAAAATCAATTCGGGGCAACCCATATGAGCCCCTAAGCCTGCCAGGAGTGATTTCTGAGTGCAGAACCAGGAGTAACACCTGAGCACCACTAGGTATAAACCCAAACCAAACAAACATATAAATAAAAATAATGCACGGCTACTATGTGTTCTATATCTATGTTGATTTTTATCACATATTTTAATGTAAGGTTGTATTATAAATACTATGACAATAAAATAAAAAATTAAGTTAGTAATGTGACACCTTTAATAAAATGAAGTATTGTCCCAGGAAAGATCAGTACAATATTAAAAAGGATAGAGTAGAAAGGTTTAGCTCATATTATAAAGATAGGTTTGGGCATAAAAACAAATTAAACAGTGTAATGGAAAAAATACATGTACAACCTGTGTTTTTCAAACATTGCATTTTGGTTATTTTGACTCATGGCATATTGTTTCAAGTATAACTTTTGAATTGCTTTAATTCTAGTGGACTCATTACTCTTGACATGCGTTTAACTTATTGTTACTTATTTCATTCAATTTTGCAAACCTAAGAAATTTGGTTGGTTTCAAGTTTAACTACAAATAGTTTTCTAAATGTTATGTTTGTTTGACCTGACCATTTAAATACTTTTAAGCTGTGCAGCTCTCAACTTTTAGAAAATTCTTAATTTAAAAATGCCCCAACAACATTGGAAAAGTCATAGAAAGCATTTAACTAATAGAAAGCCAAATATATTTAACATACATAATTTTGATCTACAGACCAAATGTATTTTCTTATTATGCAATATATTTTTATTGTGAAAGTATTCACTATAAAAATATTTTACTGAGGCTAAAACTATGATTGAGAATGGAAAGCTACCCATAATAAATATGGTTATCTAAACAGATAACAGTGCAGTTAGATTAGAAACCACATCATGGTACCAACAGGACCAAGGGTTGGAAAGGATGGCTTGGCATCTGGGTGACCTCTGTGTAAACATCTGTAAATAAACCAGAATAGTGAGCTTGAATAGGATTAGGCATGGGAGATAAAAATGGAAAGTAAGTTCTACTCCAAGGAGTGTTGTTAATATTAAATGAACAGATTTGGGTTGGAATAAAGTAAGTGGTAGTGTGGTAGAAAATAGTCAATAACCTTAAATATACAGATTATTAGAATGTCATCATAGGAGAGCAATGAACAGCTTCTAGGGTATCACCTTTTTTTTTTGTTTGTTTTTTGGGCCACACCCAGCTACGCTCAGGGGTTACTCCTGGCTATTCTCTCAGAAGTCGCTCCTGGTAGGCACGGGGGACCATATGGGGAACCAGGGGATCGAACCGTGGTCCGTCCTAGGTTAGCGCAGGCAAGGCAGGCACCTTACCTACAGCGCCACCGCCCAGCCCCCAAGGTATCACTTTTTAGGAGTCAAGTTTAGTAAGATATCAGGGGTCAGGGGTCAGAGAGACAGTATAGTGGCTGTGGCACATGTCTTGCAGAAAGTCAGCCTGGATTTAATACCTTGAGCACCTCCACCAGGAGAGAGTTCTGATTCCAGAAGTAAGCCCTGAGCACAGTCAGGTAAAACCCTGAAGCCCACCCACCCCCAAAGAAAAGAAATCAATTTTAACATAACATTAAAGTATATACATTTCCTTTTTTGTTTGTCACACCCGGCAGCACTCAGAGGTTACTTGTGACTCTACACTCAGAAATTTCTCCTAGCAGGCTCAGGGGACCATATGGGATGCCGGGATTCAAACCACTGACCTTCTGCATGTGAGGCAAATGCCTTATCTTCATGCTATCTCTCCGGCCCCTCTTTTTTTTTTTTTTTAATAAACTCTAAGTCTTTTCTTATGTGGTTTCTAAGCTACATGTAGCGGTACTTAGGGGTTAATCTTGGCTCTGTGTTCATAAATGACTTTTGGCATGCTTGGGGGACATATGGGATGCTGGGGATCAGTCTTGGGTTGACTGCATGCAAGGCAAACGCCCTGCTCTACCCACGTGCTATCACTTTGGCCCTATATGTCTTTTTCATTCACTATGGAATAAAGCATTTAGAAGTAAACAAACCACTCTATTTTACAGAACACTGTCTTATTATTTAAAAAGCTTAAAAACCAAGTAATAGAATGAAAAAGACTTGAATAAAAGTATAAAAAAGTATAAAAGCAATAAAACGTAGATGAAATAATATCAAATATTGATTTTAAAAAGTTTAAGATGATTTTTGGTTTTCAGTACAAAACATTTCAATGGTTTGGCTTTGAGTGGTTTTTATCATTAAGGATGTATTTCACATTCTGGAACAAGTAAAACTGGTATTTTCTTTGTTGCACATGGCAGGACTTAATACATAAAATAGTGTATAAAAACTGGTCTGAAAACAAAGAGATAATTTTTATGCAAAGGTGAGTAAATTTACTTGCAGTAAGATTTATAGTGTCCTTACAGCATTTTATCTGTTTGGGGTTAAGAAATTAGAAATTATTGACAATAAATATTCATGCTCACATGATTTTATATTTCCCTCTATAAATATTCTAGATAAATAACAGGCTTTGTGCAAAAACACTTGGAAGACCATTAGTAATTTTTTAGTAAATATTATTGTTTGGCACACTTAAACCATGACTATAATTATACTCAAGAATATATGAATCAGGAAAGGAAGAAATTAGTAATTTATCATTAAAACCAGATAATGTTAAGTGAACACAGATGATTACAGTTAAGGCCTTAATTTCTTTTTCCTCACTAGAAAATATTCCTTTTTATTACTGCCAAACCCAATGCCTTAAAAATTTCATACTTATTATATGAAATATTGTCAGGAAGATTTTTATTGTTATTTAAATTGTTTAGTTGTTTGCACTCCTTTTATTATCACATAAAATTTATATGGGTTTTTGAGATCTGAAGATTTAGACTCAGTAGACTAGCACAATGCAAAAAATATTCAATGCAAAAATATCCAAAACAACTTTCAAGGTCAAAATTTATGACTAGACTTAAATAGGAATGAGTGACTTTCATTTAAAAATAGAATAGGGGCCAGAGCAATGGCACAGCGGTAAGGCTTTTTCCTTGCACAAACTGACCTAGGACGAACTTCAGTTCAATGCCTGGCATCCCATATAGTCAGTCCTCCAAGCCAGAAGCAATTTCTTTTCTTTTTTCTTTCTTTCTTTTTTGTTTTTTTTGTTTTGTTTTGTTTTGGGATTTTACTCGGCAGCACTCAGGGATTACTCCTGGCTCTACACTCAGAAATCGCTCCTGGCAGCCTTGGGGGACAATATGGGATGCCGGGATTTGAACCACCATTCTTCTGCATGCAAGGCAAACATCCTACCTCCATGCTATCTCTCCAGCCCCATCCAGGAGCGATTTCTGAGCACAGAGCCAGGAGTAACCCCTGAGCGTCACTGGGTGAGCCCAAATACTCCCCAAAATAAAATCCTACATCTTAAAAATAAAGTACATGAAACTGAGAAACAGATTACCTCCAGAGGTAGAGGATATTTCAATAGAGAGGTATACATCAGGTTTTAATGGAATTTATAATACTAAATATACTTTAATATATATTAAATACATATAGATATTTGTTATATTAATACATAGATATTTGTTATATTACTTATTTTTTATTTTTGAATGTCTGAATTAAATAAAGATTTCTAACAACATGAATTTCTCTCTTTTCTCTTAAATCTTATATGCCACATACATTATGTACATACATTATGTACAAAATCTTTTTTTTTTACAAAGTTTTACTATAAGTCTCACTGCAAGTAAACTTGAAGTACATTGCTTTTCACTAATGTTAAGAAACAATATTAAAATATTAATTTTTGCCAAAGGTAAATCAGTGATGCTCAGGGATTACTCCTGATTACTCAGAAATCAATCCTGGCAGGCTGGGGGGACCTTATGGAATGCTGAGGATCAAATCTAGGTTGGCCGTGTGTAAGGCAATTGCATTATCCACCACTGTACTACCACTTCAGCCACTAAACTAGATTTTTGAAATTTTGCAATAAAGAAATGAAGCATGTGGCACAATGTTTGACCTGTCTTTTTGTAAGTGACTACTGTTTAAAAGTGGTAAATGCAATAGATACATGAAAAAATGTCATTCTGTCACATACAGCTAATACTTAATATTGCTAAAGGATCTTGAAAAGCAAAGATAAGCTTAATATGCAGAAGTCTTCAGTTAACATGAAAGTATACAAAGTGAGGACTGTCTATATAAAGACATTATTCTATAACTTATTAATAGTTTAAATTTTAATTAATTATAAATATCTGCACACACATAACCATGTTCTTTATTTTATTTTATTTTATTTTATTTTATCTTTTGGTTTTGGGGCCACACCCAGTGACGCTCAGGGGTTACTCCTGGCTATGCGCTCAGAAGTTGCTCCTGGCAGGCACGGGGGACCATATGGGAACCGGGGGATTGAACCGTGGTCCATCCTAGGCTAGCGCAGGCAAGACAGCAGGCACCTTACCCCCAGCGCCACCGCCCGGCTCCCATGTTCTTTATCTTTAATGCTTAATACTTTATTGTTATCACAGGAAAAAGAATATAATATTTTAATTATATTTGGAAAGAAGTGCAACTTCATTTAAAGTATTTTAATTTTTCCTGTATGATTTATAGAGCCAATCTAATAGATCAAATGAAAAAGATGGCCAACACTGATACTATATTTAGAGTATTAATAAGTGATGGATAATATTAAATGACTTTTTCCTGTGTCTTTCATCTCAAGTAATGTAAGTTTGACCACGTATAGTAGTAAAAGTTCAGATTACTTCTAGTTAAAAAATTCAGCTCAAACCAAGTTTTTGATTTTAAAATCATAAAATTCAAAGAAAAGCTCTTTTTTTTTGTTTCTAAATGAAGTCCCCAAGAGTACACAAAAATAGCTAGGCAGCTGTGAAGTTCTAATAACACAAGAAAAGTTTTTAATTTCCTCATGTCATTTTCACTAAAGTTGAGAAACCAACTCTTACATAATTAACTTGAAGTAATATTTGGGAACAAATGTGAGAGAAATACTTTCAGATTATTAGACTGACATTAGACTGACATTTATTGGTTCTCTGTTATTCATTAGATTCTCTGTTCCATTTGCCTACTGTGACCCTATAGGATTTTCCTTCAATCATCCCAATTATTCCTGAATTCCATTTATAGATGCCTCTCTCTTAGCATGACCTTAAAGATCCCCCGAGGTTCTGACCCTTTTTCCTAATCTCCCTGGCTTTACTGGTTTCCCTCTTCATGATACATAATCTCCAAAACTATGCATATTTGACCCTGATATCTTTCATAAGGTCCAGATTCATATTTCTGAACAACAAAACTGGTTTAAAAAAAAAAAAACCTGGTTTGATTGTCTTCCAAGTACCTCAAACTTAGTTTCTAAAAAGTCATAAATTTCCAACTTCTTTCTCAACCAGAAATATCTATTTAAAATTTTTTGTTTTGTTTTGGGACCATATTCAATTGTGCTCAGGGCTTATTCCTGGTTCTGCACTCAGAGAACACTTCTAGTGGGGCTCAGGATGACTTTGTGAGATGCTGAGGGCTGACTCAGTTCATCTGGTTCATCAGTTTTTAAGGCACAGGCCTTCCTTATCATCTGTACTATTGCTCCAGGCCCTCTCAAAAGCAGTAATCAGTCATTTACATTTTTCTCTATATCAGCTTAGTCACTGTTCACTGACTCTACCCACTGACTCTACCCACCTGCATTTCTCCACCATCCTCCCTTGCTCTAGCTAAGCAAAATTAGAATTCTTGGGGCCCGGGAGATAGCATGGAGGTAAGGCGTTTACCTTTCATGCAAAAGGTGATCGGTTCGAATCCCGGTGCCCCATATGGTCCCACGTGCCTGCCAGGAGCAATTTCTGAGCATGGAGCCAGGAGTAACCCCTGAGCACTGCGGGGTGTGACGCAAAAACTAGAATTCTTGACTAGGATTTCTCAGTGGACAAAAGACTAGTCTGAACCCATTTGCAATACCTTTGACTCTAATGTCTTGAAGTAGATCTTGTCTTAGCACACATACAAGCTTTTCATGTCAGCTTTTCATTTATCCAACTCTCCTGCCATGAAGTCACTTTGCTTCCTCTTCAGGTACTAAAGACAGGAAAGATCAGCCAATAGAGGTAAACTCAATGCACGGTATTAGGCATAGATAGTCCTATTTGATTCCCCCCACCCCTACCCCCAGCTTTAAAAGCTGACAACTTTGTCAGAGCATTAGTAGGCAAAGGATGTGACTCCCAGGATTAGGAACAAGATCCAAAATCAGTTGGTTACTTATCTCAGTGAATGTTATTCCTTAGATTCTCCTTCTGATGGATTAATAATGATAGTCTTCCTAATCATTTGCTCATTACCACTTACTATGCACTGATGTGTTCATAGGTACATACTAAATAATAATAATTTTGTTGAAAAATTCACTGTAGTTAGAGCACTACAGAATTAGAACCAAAAAGTCCATCTGATTCATATATGGGAGTGAAAGTTCTTAAATAATAGGTCTAAGGGCCAGTGCAACAGGTAGGGTATTTGCCTTTCATGTGGCCAACCAGAGTTTGATCTCTGGCACCCTATACAAGTCTCCAAACCCACCAAGAGTTATCCCTGAGCACAGAATCAGGAATAATCTCCTGAGCATTGCCAGTGTGGGCCAAAACTAAAAAATTTTTTAATAAAAATATCTGAATCAATATGAAAAGATAATGACTCAATGATTCAATTGATTGAATGGAATGAAATTGTTTAAGTCATTAAAAGTAATTATTGTCATTTGTAAATTTTTTTGTTTATACTAGCAACTTCACAATTTTAGATACTGATTTATATGTAAGATAATTCTAAAATATAAGCACAAGTCAGTATTTATGCAAAAGGTTATAAGTAAGCATTATAAAACAAATAAGCATTAAAAAATAAAGGACATAACTATATGCTGTTTGTACAAAGTTTCCACTCCTTGAATTTAACAAATAATTAAAGTACAACTTGATTTTATTAGCACTATATACAAAAATGAAATTCTGAATACTAGTCTTCTTATTCTTTTAACTTTAATTGTATCATTATTCTTCAGAGTTCACTTGATACTATATTCTACTTTATATCTCTAGGGACTGGTTCACCCTGGCATGGAAATGATAGTTATTGAAAGATAATTGTCCCGACAGTCACATAATCAAAATTGTAATGTGTGTTTATGAAAGAAAGACACTGGCAGTAAGAGAGCAGAATCTACAATTTGGATAACCAAATGATCAGTGATAACAGACTTCTAGATTGAAAACGTAGTAAAATTGCTAGGAAAATGAGTGACTTGAGGTGGGAATCAAAAAAGGTAATACACTATATATATATGCCTATAATTAGAGCCCCTTTGTCAGTAGTTGAGATAGAAAAGCAAAGAGACATGAGTGTGAGTTCTTCAAAACTGGAAACAGAAGGCGTCATATTGAACATCTCTCTGGATACAGATGGATTCATGTTATGACATTTAGCTCTTGGGAAAATACCTTTAGAATAATAATTTTTATTCATAAAAATTGTGTGTGAATCATGCAGATGTATTTGTTCCTTTTAAAATATTACAGTACGATTTCTGAAATGGTCTATAAAAATGAATGTGACTTTGGGGAAAACTTTATTTGAACTTTGGGCAAAAAAATTTAAGATAAATATCCAAGGAAAAGTCTAACAGAGGGATATTGAAACAAAATTTCTCAATGAATAAAGACCTTACTGATTGCAGCTCTGAATTTGAGTATTTTGACAAGGTTCAGGTGTTTTTTTTTTTTTGTTTTTTTTTTGTTGTTGTTGTTGTTTTTTTTGAGGTGCTGAAGGAGTTAAAAGTAAAATGAAATGTTTAAAGTTTTTCTTGCTTTGAACTATGTTTTAAAGAAATATGCAATTTCAACATAAAAAATCTATTTCATCCACAGACCACCTCAAAGGTGTATGTGAATAAAATGTTGTGATTGGGGTTATTTTTGTTAATTGTTATGCAACAGAAAGAGCAATCATTTAACATGAAATGTACTCTGCTTTAAGCAAGTAAACAATTTATTTAGGGTAAAATTGGTCATTTTTTCGTTTGCCTCTTTTGTCCCATTCACTTTTTAAAAATCAACAGAGTGATTTATTTTAATTGTGCCAATATATTTATTCTTTATAAAATCTTTATTTAAGCACCATGATTACAAGCATTAATGTAGTTGGGTTTCAGTCATAAAAAGAACACCCCCATTCACCAGTGCAACATTCCCACCATCAGTGCCCCCCACACACACACCTCTCCCACCCTTGCCTATATTTGAGACAGGAATTCTACTTCTTTCACTCATTAACATTGTCATGCTAGTTGATAGCGTAGTTATTTCCCTAATTGAACTCACCACTCTGTGGTGAGCTTCATATTGTAAACTGGCCTTTCTGGCCCTCATCTCTATTATCTCTGAGCATTATTACAATAATGTCTTTAGCTTTTCTTAAAACCCATAAATGAGTGAGGCTATTCTGAGTCTATCTCTCTATCTCTGACTTATTTCACTCAGCATAATGCCAGTATATTTAATGCCAAGTATTTTCATGCAGCTGAAAAGAAAGAAATGAATGTGTTTATTGCATTACACATTTGTAATATGTTTATATTCTCTCATTTACAAAAAGTAGCTAAACACGTTTACTGTCATTTCTTTTTCAGGGATCATTATTGTTCTAGCGAATACTGTTGATTAAACATGAATGGCCTATTAAATACATTTTTGACCATTATTTTACAATTTTATATTATATTTTACTTATGTTTGACTAAAATATACACTGTACCTCCTCTTAAAAATGTGTAAAAGGAGCAATAATTTAGAGGTCATTGAATACTAAATTAAAAAAAAAAACATTTTGCTGGGGCAGGAAAGAATAGCACAGAGGTAGGGTATTTGCCTTGCACATGGCCGACCTGGGACAAACCAAAATTCGATTCTCAGCATCCCATATGGTACCCCAAGCTTGCCAGGAGCGATTTCTGAGCATAGAGTCAGGAGTAACCCTTGAGCACTGCTGGGTGTGGCCCCAAAATCAAAAAACAAACAAACAAACAAAAAACCATTTTGCTATTCTTGGTATGATTTTTTCACCTGATAGTGAAAAATTTAAGTGTGAATGGAAATATGTTGATAAGATAAAAATCAGAACAACCTTTGGATTATTTCATCAGTGCTATTCTTTATTGCGGGGGTGTGGGGGGGCAGGGGGCACACCCAGTGATGCTCAGGGGTTATTCCTGGCTATGCGCTCAGAAATCGCTCTTGGTTTCGGGGACCATATGGGACACCAGGAAATTGAACCATAGTCCATTCTGGGTCAGCCATGTGCAAGGCAAATGCCCTACCACTGAGCCATCACTCTGGCATAAGTGCTATTCTTGATTATATGTCATTTTGCTGATCTAATTTCAGGGAAAAGAAATCTGTTACATTTTTAAGTCCTTTGACATAGAGTCCAGCAACTTACCATAACTGATTACAAAAGTTGACAAAGTATATTGAAAACCTGATATAGATTTTGTATAATGGGATAAAATAATAATAGTAACAAAAGAATATAACTAATAGGACATATGCTGTTTTTATTAATAAAATTATTAGTAGAATAATAAATACATTTTATATAATATTGGAATTTTCTAGCTTTACTTATTGACTTTTCTAAAAAGTCACCAGCTATCTTTGAATCTTTAGGGGGAAAGTTTTTGAAGCAGTCCTCTAAGACATGTATGTAAATCTTAACGAACTATTATTTTTCTTTTCTCTAACAATTTTGACAAGAAAACTTCTTCAATCTCTAGGAAATTTTTCTTTTTTCCTTTTTTTTAGGCCTTATAGCTTTTAGACCTTATAGCTTATACTTGTGCCACTGCTTTGGCCCTTGTTTTGTTTTATCTTTTTTTGTTTGTTTTTATCTAGAAAATTTTTCTATTTGAGGAATTTTTAAGTGTTTTCTACTCCTTTACGATTATGAGATTTTTTGAATTGCTATAACTGTATTCTCTATGCCATTGTTATTAAATATTACTGTATCATATAGTTAAGTAGATTATAAAAACTCAGAAAATAAAGACATCTCTTTCTTTTTCTAGGTACTCCAGAGCATGCACACGCGCACACACACACACACACACACACACACACACACACACACACACACACACTTCCAGATATCAGCTGAAATCTTTTGATCTCATTTATGTAAAATGAACAGCAGAACTAGATAATGTGTGACATCGTGACATTGTTTGAATTGCTGAGGAGAAAACAGACTGCTCTCTGAGGTTGTTCCTGGAAAGATGTTTTCCTTAGAAATACTTTCAACTACTTCCATCCTATCTTTAATCAAGAAGGTGCTTCATTTTTAAACTTCATCTGACATCCTCCTCATTCACTCATGTAGATACAACTTGAGCACTTTTGAGAGCAAATATCTTTTCTGAATACTTGGAACACATCAGTGAACAATACTAGTAAACATTCCTAGTACTGGACCTAACTCACTCTTTGATTTCTATGCCAGGAAGAGAAATACTAATTTGAAAATATTTGTGCACACTTAAGTTCCATTGCAGTGCTATTTGGGAGAAACCCAAATAAATTAGGTATAAGATGAAATACTGCTTAGCTATAAGAAAAGATGAAATCTTGCCTCTTACTAAAATTTATAGGGAACCAGAGATCATGAAAAGCCAAATAAGTTAAAGGCACAAAAGACAAATACCAGATAATCTCACTTTCCAGATAATCTTACTCATATGGTATATATAAAAATAAAACAAGAGATTAGACCATGTCTAATCAAAACAAACAAAACACTTAGATTTTAAAAATAAATAAATAATAAATAATAATAATAAATAAATAAGCTAGCAAGTGAAGGTGAAGTGGGTACAAGAAGGAAAGGAAGGGCCCAGGAGATAGCATGGAGGTAAGGCGTTTGCCTTTCATGCAAAAGGTCATCGGTTCGAATCCCAGTGCCCATATGGTCCCCCGTGCCTGCCAGGAGCAATTTCTGAGCATGGAGCCAGGAGTAACCCCTGAGCACTGCCGGGTGTGACCCCAAAACCAAAAAAAAAAAAAAAGAAGGAAAGGAAGGTAGTAAAAGACAGAGAGACAGGTGGATGAATTTTGACAATTTGGCAATGGGTATGGCGCAGTAACTTCCTTTTCTTTTTTTGTTTTTTTGTTGAGGTGGGGGTTTGAGTCAGGGGTTACTCCAGGCTCTGTGTTCAGAAATCCCTTCTGGCAGGCACAGGGGACCATATGGGAAGCCAGGATTTGAACCACTTTCCCTCCTGAATTGGCTGCTTGCAAGGCAAACGTCCTACCGCTGTGCTATCTCTCCTGCCCCATGGTGCAGTAACTCTCTAAGACAAAAGCCTAATCATTAACATTTTACTCACCATGTTACCACATACCTTAATAATAAAAGAAAATTCTTTTATTCCCAAAGAGCTTATCTTCTTGTGAGGGAGAAACAATGATAAAAGACAAGTATGAGAAGAAATTATGTAGTGTGAGCAAAAGAGATAGTACAGCAGGTGAAGTGCATGCTCACCCCTATTTGAGTCCTGGCACCACATAGGATCTCCCACAAATTGTCGGAACTGATCCTTGAGCACCAGAAGTAAGGCCTGAGACAGCTGTCTCCTCAACTCTCTCCCTCAAAAAAGGGAATTCTAAAAGTAGGTAAGAAAGTAAAGGAGTCCTGTGAGAGTAGGGAAAAAGAGGAACTGGAGTTGTGTAGTGAGGACAGTGCCAGAAAAGGGAGGTGGGATGGGGGCCAGAGCAATAGTACAGTGGTAGGACTTTTGCCTTGCACTGGCCAACACCAGACTGACCCCGGTTCAATTTCTGTAATTCCATCTGGTCCCCCTAGCCTGCCAGGAGTGATTTCTGAGTACAGAGCCAGGAGTAACTCCTGAGTGCTGCTGGATGTGAAACCCTCTCAAAAATACCAAAAAGAGAGAGAGAGAGAGAGAGAGAGAGAGAGAGAGAGAGAGAGAGAGAGAAAGAAAGGGGAGGTGGGAAGGTGAGTATATTATGAAAGTTATTCTAGACGTTGAGCAAATAGCTTGAAGCAAGTGAGGGTTTCTCTATGAAGACTTCTAGGTAGAAGTATTCAAGGCAGAAGGAACTGCATCTGCAATGTCCAATGGAAGCTACAGCTTCTTTTCTTGAGTTATAGAAAGCTGATGAGCTTTAGATGGGGGAACATTCTAGAACTTAAGGTCAGAGAGGCATTTATTTGTGCTATAAAAATATCACTCTTGGCCTGTCATTTAAAGTCTGTTGGAAGGAGACAGTAGAAAGTAGAAGATGCATTAGGAAGTTAGTGCAGTGGTCAGGCAAGAAAATTATAATATAGTACAGGGAGGAAATGGTGGGGATACAAGAAGTAGCTATTCTCTGTGGGTATTTAGAGTCTTGGGACATTCAGAAAATGAGAGGTCAGTAAGCAGAGGAGAAACTCATTCATGTCACTGAAGGTTACATCCAGGGGAAAAAACAGAAGGAGATATGTGCTCAAAACCAAGAGATGAAAGTATGTTAGAAGAGGAGATGAAATGATGTAATATAGTTGAAAATCACTTGTGACTTATAATTTGAAAATCATTCGTGACGCTGAAAAATCAGTTTGGCAGATAATGTAATTTGCCAGAGACTTGTCTATTGATTAAAAGTTGAAGCATAGCACAAGTAATGTCACATTTACTGAAACGATATTGTTGGAGCATTGTTTCTTAAAGGAGCTGTAATGGTAGAATTCTGCTGACTTCCCTTCTACTCTGCTAACCACCAGTCCAAGTCACTCATGCCCTATTGAAGTTCCTGGATCTCTTCAGTTAGCTATTTCATATCAAAATATCTCAACCTTGTGGTTGCTTTAAAAGTTAGCATTTGTAAATATTTGGGATATAGTTTTGGCGGGGGTTGGAGAATTTTTATCATCAGATAAATCAATTCTACTTTTTGACATCCTAGGTTATATTTGCTCTCCTTGATTAAAGGGTTGTGTAGTGGTGGTTTGATTTGGTTCACACTCTGCAGTGCTCAGAGTTTACTTCTGTCACTGTGCACCAGGGATCAGATCTGGAAAGACCTAGAGAATCCTATGTGTTGCCTGGGATTGAAAGGGAGTTGATCATATTCCAGGCAAACTTCTTTTTCCCTTTACTATCAAATTATAATGTTAAATCTGTTCTTTTAATAATCGCAACTTGTCATGTAACCAGGATAAATGATGTGAGCATTTGAAAGAATGAATATGCTTCCTGCTTAGTCTAAAATGATGCAATGAGTTAGATATTCTGCATAGGGTGATGCCTGTTGAATAAGAAAAAAGTCTTTAGGCTTTGTTTTCTTCTTATTCTCTTTGATAGTCAAATCTGAGTTTGACTATTTCTAAGATCCATGCCAGTTTTCCTAAGCTTTCTCCTTGATGCCTACCAGTAAAAATGTGACTGGCATCACTCAGATTCTGACATCTTACCAGTTTAAAACTGTGTTATTTATGACTAGAGTCTTTTATACCATTTTCCTCACATTTATGTTTATTTCTGGGCCCTTCTATTTTCTTAGGATGGTTCCCTTAGAATGTCTTAAAGAAGCATAATTAATTCTGATGTTCTGATGTAGTCTGAACAAAGTGGATGTACGGCCTCTTTGAAGGTAACAGGAACTCTCCCCCATCTTAAGAAAAAAGTGCTGGGGCCGGGTGGTGGCGCTGGAGGTAAGGTGCCTGCGCTAACCTAGAACGGACCTCAGTTCGATCCCCCGGGTCCCCATATGGTCCCCCATGCCTGCCAGGAGCGACTTCTGAGCGAATAGCCAGGAGTAACCCCTGAGCGTCACCGGGTGTGGCCCAAAAACCAAAAAAAAAAAAAAAAAAGTGTAGTGACATTTACTGAATCTTTTCCATGCATTGGATAAAACCATCAATCCCAAAGGGAAGAAGAGCAAAAATACTTGGAAGACTTGACAGTGGTCTGAGAATAACTAACCGAGTCTATTGTCAGCTTGATAAGACACATGCTGATCATTCTTGTTCTCAATTATATTTCTAATCATTGTTATGTCTAGAAAAGAGAATTTTCTCTGATTATAAATCTATTAAGTGTGTAGAAATGTGACTGTTGGTTTTCTAGTTTTTGTTTCATTTTTTTAATTAGCTATATTATTCTCAGAGACTATGTTCTGCATTTTAACAAACTTTCCTCCTAGGAATATAGATAGATTATGTTCTTTTCCCTGCAGAAAGGAGTCAGGTAACCCATTCTTTATAAGAAGAAGGAATCTCACCCTTTCCAGGTCTGCAACCTAGACCTAAGTATGATCCTTTGTAATCTCTTTTCTTTTCTTCCAACTACATTCAGGTGATGTGGAGGGCTCTGAAAACTCATGACTCTGGTAGAGGACTACACAATGAGTCTCATCCTAATTAACCCATTGGAACACAGGTCTTCTCACTTCACCTACCAACTACCCTCTACTGACAAGTATTGAATATTTAATTGTTCTATGGTAAACAAATAAGATTTGGGAATTGGGAATTATAGACATTAGCCAACCTGCACAATTGGTGAAACTATAAAATCACATAACTCTAAAATGTAACAAATGAGATAAATATGTCTCAGATTTTTGTGATAATAGTTTGACATTTATGTAAATGATTCATTTTTTATCCTTTTTTAAGTTATGTAAAAACTTTTATCTTTATAATTACATTTATTTATTTATTTAGGCTTTGGGCCATACCTGGTGGTGCTCAGGGGTCACTCCTGGCTCTGTGCTCAGAAATTGCTCCTGACAGGCTCGGGGGACCATGTAGGATGTTGGGGACCAAACTCGGGTTTGTCCCGGGTTGGCTACGTGCAGGGTAAACACCTTACCACTGTACTATAACTCCAGTTCCTATGTAAAAACTTTTAAATAGTTAAAACTTTTAAATATATCATGGGCCATAATTTTCAAATAGAAGGAATTAATATAGTTAAACTGTTTTTTTTTCACTTGAGTGACCTCCAAAGCATTGGTCAGAAGGACTAGGCACCCCTCAGCAATTCTTAACCTAAGGATGTGGATGTGCTGCTACGCAGGACCTTCAGCTCTAGGGTTATACTATAGAACATGAGACAATAGTTTTAATTCCTCAGAATGCAATTATCTTTTTTTGCTTTATGTGAAATATTTTAAACATAACTTTAAAACTCAATTTTAAACTGTCACACTCCAAATCTATATCCCAATTAAAATGACTAGATTCAATTTTAGATAACTTATTTAGTTTTATGCAATTTGTAATTATCCTAGTTTTGTTTTTTAGTCATAACCTTTTTTTTTTTTGGCAATTCTTTTTGAATGATGTTGGGGAAAACACATTTTGGAGTTGATGTTAAATGGCTGTAGTCCTGTACCCAATCTCCCCCTACCAAACATTTTGTCAGTCAGTGTCTGACAAAAGCATAGTGGATACAGAATTAAAATTCGTTCATTAGGTCTAATTAGGATCAAATATTTACTATGCACCAGTGGCTGCACTAAGTTTGCTTCCTAGGATGGAAATTGTTTGTGACTAGTGTCCTGTAACTGTTAACTGGTCCCCTTTGGAATGTCTTTCATCTTGGTAGCTGTGCAAAGTGTTTGACTGAATTTTCCCTAGTTTTCTGTGCAGCATATTAATGGCAATTTAAGAATCAAATAGTTTGATCCTTATTGACATGCAATATGTTTTGTTTGATGAACAGCCATTAACTATTTCAAAAGAAACATAGCTTCCTCAATATACACTTTGTCATAATAATTGAGTCAGAATTCATTAGCAGTTTGGTAAGACAAGTATAAAATGAGACCGGTAGCTGGGTTTAAATCTTTTAAGGTAATTTTCCACTCATTTATCTGAATTCTTTCTAAAAAGAACTGTACTAGGCATGCTTTTCTTTGGCATGACTTGGATGGAAGTAGTTTCAATTTATTAAAATATGGTAATGGGGGCCAGAGCGATGGCACAATTGGTAGAGCATTTGCCTTACACGAGCTAACCTAGGACAGACCGTGGTTTGATCCAATTCCTCGATGTCCCATATGGTCCCCCAGGCCAGGAGCAATTTTGAGTCCATAGCCAGGAATAACCCCTGAGTGTCACCTGGTGTGACACAAAAAAGCAAAAAGCAAAAAAAAAAACCAGCAATGATGTTGAATGTATTTTTTTTTTAATTTTTATTGAGACCCATATGAATTACAAGTCTTTCACAGTTATATTTAAGGCACATAGTGACAGTGAGACCATTCTTTTAAAAGTCTGTTAAAAGACATTCTTTTAAAAGTCTGTTGTGGCAGACATATATATTAAGGAGTTCTAACCATAGTAATAGTTGTTACTTATGCTTTTAAAAATGTACAATAGGGGCTGGAGAGATAATATTGTAAGCAGGGCATTTGCTTTGCACATAGATGATACATGTTCTATACCCAGTACCTTATTGGGTCCCCCAAACATCTCTAAGAGTGATCCTTAAGTATAGAGCCAGAATCAAGCCACCTTAAAAAGATGAGAAAGAGAGAGAGAGAGAGAGAGAGAGAGAGAGAGAGAGAGAGAGAAAGAGAGAGAGAGAATTAGTTTCTGTTTACTTAGCTAGGTTATTTGTTTTTATTTTTATTTTTATTTTATATATATATATATATATATATATATATATATATATATATATATATATTTGGTTTTGGGTCACACCCGGCAGTGCTCAGGGGTTACTCCTGGCTCCATGCTCAGAAATTGCTCCTGGCACCGGGATTTGAACCGATGACCTTTTGCATGAAAGGCAAACGCCTTACCTCCATGCTATCTCCTGGGCCCCGGTTATTTGTTTTTAAACTACTCTCCTCTGAATTAGGTATTTCAGTCTTGGCAATATTAACATTGGGGTCGAGTGTTTATTGAGTGGAGTCCTGCATTCTTCGGTGTCTTTGTTTCTACCCACCTGATGCTAATTATCAGCTTCCACTAGCCCTAATTCCCATTTTGACATCAAAAACTGCCCCCACACTGTTGAATGTTTCTGGAGAGAAAACAAAGTTTTTATGAATTAAATAGTAAAATCATTACTTTAGATAATAAAAGATACCTAAATTTTATCACAATGTAGGATGACTCTTCTTGTTTGAAGAAACTGACTGGTAAAAAACCCTTCTCCAAAGTATCTTGAAATTGGGCTGGAGAAAGTATGGGGGTTAAAATTACCTTGCATACTGCTGACCCTGGTTTAATCTCTACTCCCACATAATCCTCCTTTAAGCCCTCAGGGGTAAACCTGAGCACTGAGCTGGAAGTCACCCTTGAAACTTGATAGGTGGTGGTCCAAAAATCCAAAGCATCTCAGATTTGTCCCAGTTGTTTTTCTATTAAGCTTTTCCTGGGGAACAGTGAGACCCTTTTCTTGGTTTACTTTCTATCCATATTTCCTCTCAGACCTTCCACCTCTTACATGTGTGTGTAAATGAAGAAAAAAAAAACAGGTCCATGCACACATGTCATTGTTGTGGTCACGTTGTATCTCTTGCATTAAAATCACTCCAATGTTGTTCTGAGGACAGCTAGGTAGTTGCCTCTTCTTTCCCTTCCAATCCTCTTCCTTTCTCTCAAGTTTGGTCAGAGATGGATTACTGCTTAAGGATGTCTGGATACCTATTTTTTCCCCTTTGTTACCTAATTGACAATATATCAAATTTCTTCCCTCCCCCCTACTTTCTTTTTTAACTGTGAGGATTCATTCCTTTATTCAGTGTTGGCTTTTATTTAATTATACTCAAGCTCTGTGATCAGGGGTCACTTTGGGGGAACTTTATACTGCACCAAGGATTTGAACTTGAGTTGACTATGTTCAAGTTAAGAACCTTACCCACTGGACTATCTGACTTATTTTTTTTTATTCTATGAGAATAATTTAAGCACCATGATTATGAGCATGACTGTAGTTGGGTTTCTGTTTGTCACTTTTTCTTAGGCCTCTTGATCTTGGTCTTCCTTATCTCTTGATTCTCAACACTGGTTCTTCCAGTGCGATTGACCCACCTACACTCATTCTTTTCAAACCATTCATGTTTCCCCTACTCTTTCCTGAATTTTAACTCATAGTTAAAACTCATGGCTCCTCCCTTCCTTATGTCCCTCTAGCAGTTAGAGCCAATAGCTTTACTTTGGCAATTAAGTATTTAACAGTTTCTTCATGATTTGTTTGAACCATGTGTAAATCCAGTACCATTTCCTTTGGCATGGTTTCTCTCCCTGAACAAGACTTTTGTTTTGTTTTGTTTTGTTTTGTTTTAGTTTTGGGGCCTCACCCTGTGGCACTCAGGGGTTACTCCTGGGTCTCTGCTCAGAAATCACCTGCTCAGGGTCCCAGCAAGTGGGTTCCCGTGAGGAGCAGTTTAAAGGAGACCCCAGGTTTCCCCATTCCTGTATGGGGCGGGGAGGAAACTTGCGAACTTCAGGCTTCCAGCAATTTAGGAAGCAAATGCCTCTTGGGTAGCTGGAAGCTTCAGCAGGCAGCAAGGGGACAGTGCTACATGTGGTAGGCTTTTTTTCCAAGCTTAGGGGAAGATGCAGCCTCAGCTGCCCCCCCACAGCCTTCTCTCTGAGAGATCAAGAAGCTCAAAGTATGTCAGTTTTCTTTGACTGGCTCTGCTGTTCCAGAGGTGACTTAGAACAGGGCCAATTCCTAGTAGGGAATTGCATCAGATTCAGATCTTCCTGAGACTGGCACTATCTCAGCTGCCCTGCTATTTGCAGTAACAAGTTGTTCTGTCATTGTACTCCACTCCTTCTGAAGGTCCAAGTCCAGCCTCACTGGGGGTACAAATGTCAGTATTGTCTCTGACAGCTAAGAGATGTTATTAAGCTGTTTTTCTATTAAAAAGGACATACTCAGAAGGGGGCAAAGTTTTATCCCTAAATACTTTATTGGCTGTTGTCTGTCCCTTCTGTAGAAAGAATGAGTTCATAACTAGACACCCGAGACCTCACCAGGCCTGTTTCAAATGTGAGCTAGATCAAAAGACCCTGGTGCAGGGATTGACAAAGCCCTCCTCTTTTGCTAGTCTCCAGTGTGCGCTGAGCATGTGAAAAAAAAAAAAACATGGTTCTGAGACTTAGGCTGCATAAACACATTTTTCTAGTGCTATGGCAGGGATCAGAAGTGGTCCAGTCCTGGCATTTCTGCATTTCTGACTGTTAGCAAGTTCAAAGAATGTCTCTTCTGTGTTAGCAAAGTGCTGTGCCACCCAAGAGCTCATGTCCAGTCTTTTCCTGTCAGCCCTGGGAAAACCTGACTATACTCACTTCCAAACACCTGCTGCTGAATGTGAATGACTGATCACAGACTTGAATTTATTCAATTACTTTATTTACCTTGATTACAACTGAAGCCTGCAGGCTGCTTCTCACTTAGGGAACAGTCTTGTTGAGAGGGGGAACATCTCCTCATAAAGTGGTGTATTTTTACCAATGCTAGTTTTCTGGGCATTCCTCACCATCTGTCAGTCCCAGGGTGAGTTTCTCGGTTTGTCATAAGTCCCTGGGCCTGCAGCCACAGCCTCTGTTCTCAGCAGATAGAGACACTATCTAGAAGTAGAGCAAGAAATCCCTCACACTCCTGAAAAATACTCTGCCAAACACACCTTACAGTGATGTCAGCTGAAGACTTTTCAAAAGCCCATGAATGTGTTTGAATTATGTCACTGGGGAACTATCTTTCTATAATTTTTCAAACCACTTAAGTGTAGAGTAAACATTCTCTCCTGTAAATCTTGTGGAAAGCTGACTCTGATGAAAAGCCACTTACTGTAATTTTCTCTCAGGGTTTCTGTCATTTTATATTCTCTTTGTGATTTCTCTCTCTGCTGTCTTTTCTATTGCTCTCAATGTAGAAAGATTTTGCAGATAGGTAAAATAAGTAAAATATATCAAGAAGACCTATTTATGGTTGCCAGTATAGCCCTTTGTGTTAGGAGAAAGGTCCAGACAGCGAAGAAGAAGAAGAAGAAGAAGAAGAAGAAGAAGAAGAAGAAGAAGAAGAAGAAGAAGAAGAAGAAGAAGAAGAAGAAGAAGAAGAAGAAGAGGAGGAGGAGGAGGAGGAGGAGAAATGGGGAATTCTGGGGAGAAATAATAATAATAATAATAATAAGAAGAAGAAGAAGAAGAAGAAGAAGAAGAAGAAGAAGAAGAAGAAGAAGAAGAAGAAGAAGAAGAAGAAGATGACGATGACGATGACGACAACGACAGGGGGCATTCTGAGGAGGAGAAATAATCTAAAGAACCTTAAAGTTTGTACTATACCATTATGTATTTGATTCCTGAACCCCTCGGCACAAGAATTTTCAGTAGAAGAAATAGAAATTACTTGGAAATGCCAAGTAATTGAGTAAATTGTGAAGTAAAGGAACAGAGTCCAAACTCTTTTTT
>PVKC010015246.1:0-21473 GCA_004027635.1 Crocidura indochinensis
TTCTTTCTTTCTTTCTTTCTTTCTTTCTTTCTTTCTTTCTTTCTTTCTTTCTTTCTTTCTTTCTTTCTTTCTTTCTTTCTTTCTTTCTTTCTTTCTTTCTTTCTTTCTTCTTTCTCTCTCTCTTTCACTTTCTTTTATAGTTTTATTGAGACCAGTGTGAATTACAAGCCTTTCACAGTTATATCTTTAAGGTACATAGTGTCAGTGAATTAGGGCAATTTCCACCACCAGGAATCTTTTCACTTTCAAGCAACTCTGTAATGTTTCAGAGTTCTTAGTAGAGGTCCTAGTATTAAGAAGGGCTTATTTAGCCATGAAAGGAACTACATTCCTTTTCCCTTATTGACTTATTGAGATTATGCCTTATAATCTTTAAAGTCCTCAATTTCCCTAAGGTTCATTTTCTCCCAGGTTTCATTCATCCTTTTCCATTTCCACACTCCCATCTTGTAGGTTCTCCTTTGTCTGATATAGGTCAAAAATGGAAACATAGCATAGATTTGGAAACACACACAGTATTAAAATCTTAAAAACAAACCAAAGACGTGTTCCACTAAGTTAAAATGTCAATCAGTATAAGTATTTGGGTTCTAAATATTTCAGATGTAATAGAATCTATGAAAAGTATTTTTCAGGATTGTGCCTATATCATGTATATCCCTCATGTTCAAAGATAGTTTAGATTATTTTCTAAAGGAAAGTAATCCAAAAGTGAATAACTGAATAAAAGTGAACAGGGAAGTCCTGGCATTGAATCTCAGTATCACTCTGCACTCCCACTCTTTAATTTCTTCTTTAAGTTCTTTACTTAATAGGTTAAGTTCTAACCTATTCCTCTAAGTTATAGAGATACTCTAAGAACAGGAAAAAAAAGATAAAAAAGAAAAATGGGAAAAAGTAAGAGAGAAAGCAAGAAGAGAAACAGGTAGGGTATTATATATGGATTTAATTTCTATAAAATAAATATAGGCATATAGAATGTGTTAAGAGAAAATAACCCAGATTCACTGATAGTATGGTAAATGATTAAAAAAAAAGTATCAACAATGCATAAAAGGAAAAGAGAATCTCTTTAAAAATGTGCAGGGGAAATTGAATATCCACATACAAAAGAGTGAAATTGGATTCTTCTTTTACACAATATGTAATTTTCAACTCAAAAGAGAGTATTACATATAAAAATGCTTGAGTCTGTAATATTTCTGCAAAAACACATAAAATTTTTAACACTGGATTCTTTGTATAACCTTACAAAATGTTATTTAAGTTAAGGTAACCTTCACTTACAATTCTGTGTATGCCTCAGACAAATGCAATACTCTTGTTTTCTTTGGGGCAGTATGGCAGTGATCAGGGGTTACTTTTGGTTCTGAGCTCAGAAATTACTTATGGCAGGTGCAAAGGACCCATATGGGATTCCTCGGATCCAATCCAAGTCGGCCATATGCAAGGCAAATGCCCTACCCACTTGGCTATTACTCTTGCCCTTTCTTTGAATTGTCCTGCTATTATATCACATAAACTTCTATAATACTAATATCTCATATTTATAATGCACTGAACTTCTTTTGCATTTTGATCTCCTATCTTTGACAACAATAGTTGGAATCAAAGGTCAGAATACAGAGGCTCATTTGGAGTTTTTTTTCTCTGTTTTTGACAATGCTTTTTTTTATAGATTACCAAAGTACAGAAAACAAACACAAAATTAAAAACTAGGGGTCTATCTCACTGAAATATTTGATGTGCAAAAATGATCAATAGATGAAAAGGCAAAAACATATGAGAAGGCTGAAATTTTCCAAATATATAATTAAAATAACTTTATAATATTTGAAAGTAGCAAAAACAAATTTTTCCCCAGAACTTCATAGTTTGTGGGGGATGGTGGTAATGTCAGGATTGGTCCTTGAGTAAAGTGGTTGGAGCAGCAGTTTAACACTGGCAGGTTTGGGGACATCCCCCTCCCAATAAGAAAACAGAAATCTTGATTAAAGAATGATCATTGAAGAAAATGGCTTAGATCTTCTGTCAACCTCCAAAAGACCAACCTGATCTGAACTGGTACCTTTGTGGCATTCTCATGAAGGGGAGGGATGGAAGACTCCTCTTTCTACATAAATCTACACAGCAGCCCAATGTCACATCCTAGATCCTTCAACAGAAACTGTCCAAATCTGGGACTTAATCTTATCAAACTGCCATGTATACATCCTGGTTTGCATGGCTGCATAAAATCACATGACACTACACTTTAATTTTATGGTAATATCAGCCCATAGTATCACAGGTAATGATGGAAAAGGTACAAGAAATCTACTAATGTCAGTGACATCAACAGTGACCAAATTCTAAGACTCTTTGACCCTGTCCTACTTCAATCAGATCAGTGAGTGATAGGAATGTGAACCATAACACTGGAGTGATATGTTATTCATTTGTTTATCAACAACTCTTTTTCGTCACCAATAGTAACTAGTCTCTATCCTAGGCACCAGAGAAAGACATAACTCAGTACTTCATAATTACAAGTGTTGACAGCTCATTTATAAAGCAGAAAATAAATTGGAGACAGAAGTTATAGCATAGTGGGTAAGGCACTTGTCCTGCACACAGCAGACCCAGGTTTTATCTCCAGCATTCAGAGCCTGCTAAGAGTAATTACTGAGCATTGAACAAGAAGTAACCTCACAGTGCCACTGGGTGTGGCCCAAAAAACAAATGAAATAAAACAGTAAAATTTTGAGATAACGTTACACTCCATCTAAGAAAAAAATTAGTCAAGTAATGCAAAAACAAGTGATTCTTGATGTCTAAATATAGTGGCTCCCTGAATTAAGAAAAATTAATCTATACCTAAATGCCATAATTAAATCAGTAATGCTAAACAAATTGAGAGAAGCCTGCAGGATTCATGTATAAGGATTGAAGGCCTTTTTAGGATTGAAGGCTTTTTATCTATTTATTCACTTAGAGTGACACAGAAGGGTACAGGTAAGGGAAAGTTCAAGAAGTAAGAGGGTGGATATCATGACAAGCAAGGAATTTATAGGCCATGGTAGTAGTTGAGTTTTCATCTTAAATTGAACTAAAAACCTTGACTTACCCTGCCCCACCTCCAACCCCACAAAGTGCTTCTGAAGTAGTTTCTTATTCACTGTGACCTTTTTATTGTCCTATCTCAGTTGTTTCTAGTGTTCCCAAGTAGATTTCATTTTTTCTGAATCACAAACAGTAGAAAAGAAAAAGGTCAGGATTCAAAGTCCCATTTATTCTAAGCTATTTAAATTATTCAGGAATGGATCACTTTAGGGAAAAAGGTCTCTATGACTTATTTGGTGTGTGTGTGTGTGTGTGTGTGTGTGTGTGTGTGTGTGTGTGTGTGTGTGTGTGCATACTAGAATAGCTGTCAAACATTTATTCTGAGTATTATCTGCTCTTCTATTTCTATTGTATTATCTTCTCAGAATTTCATACAAAAATTGGGCATGATTATGACATTTCTGATTAGCTACTGTAGAATTTCTCTACCAGTTGAGTTTACATTGCCAGTAATTACAATTAAATACATAAATTTTATTTGTAAGAAAATATTCCCTCCCACAAATAATCATAGCACTACAAAAAGTTGGGATTACCAAGTTGAATGAAGTTTAAAGTAACTCTTTATCAATAACATCATGCTTTCCATCTTGGGTTAATTATGGTCATATATTATTTGGTCCTCACTGTATTCCCTTAGGTGATAAATAGCTTCTTCACAGAAACTGGCTTCTTAAGAGGAATGTAATGTCTTCTTCATAGAAACTGGGTGCTAAGTAGGATATTGCTGACTGTGTTGAAGACCAGGCTGAGGCAGAAGCCAGAAAGAATATGTTTAGGGTTATTTTATGAGGAACTTTGTGACCATATCTACTGTGGTAGCTATGTGAGGGTCTAACTTCCCCTCCTCTCAATACTGTATTGCCTGAGAGACTGAACCATACCCACAGCCACAGTCATCACATGAGGAAGGAAGGAGCAAGCAGGAGGTCCCAGTTGTGAGTTTAAGGATACTTGATGGGTTTGAAACACCTTGGAGTCTCTGGCATGCTTTGATCCTTACATAAAATGTTTATTAGAGAGGGGGTCATGACCTTCTATCATCTCCTGATTGAAAGAATAAATCATACATGAGATAAAATGATTTGCTATGCCCATGGTTACACTGGTGAGGACATTATATAAAGCTGGGATTTGAGTTGATTTCTTCTGGATTCACTTCCCAACTTCCTTGAGAACCATTTTTCATTATGTCTTCTAGGTTCTTAGCTGACACAAGTCTTGTACCAGGCCTCTATGCCCTTGGGATAGCACAGATTCTGTATTTGACAGGGGCAAGGGTGATACCAATCCTGAATGCCTCACTCAGCTGCTCATTGTCTGGGGACTTGAAAGTAAATTTCTGCATGAGTACAGTGAAGAAAATGAACAGTTCAGTCCTAGCCAACAGTTCTCCAGGGCATGCTCGTTTTCCTGCAAGACAAAAGCATAAAGAAAGTGAGTTTTAGTAAAATTTTCTTCCATTTCTGGTGTGTCTTGACAAAGGAAGCACCTGTTCTGCTCTAACAACTCTGTCAGAGAGAGATTCATCATCTCTAACAGCCATCTGGGTAGACCAAAGCATAATATATCTATTTGAACTCCCAAGTCTTGTGCCTAATATGTCATGTAATAAGGACCAACAAGGAAGAACCAGGTGTGGGACCTGGAGCACTGACCTAGATAGAGCTATTTAGCTGAAAAAGCGTAAAGCATCAAACAACTATGTTAAAAGTTACGACAAAATCAATAAAATTCTGGAAGCATACATAGTTATTTTGAAAAATACTTATTTACACAAATATAAATTACAAAGGCAGAGGGATAGAGAGATAGTACACAATGCTTCCAATTGTTTCCTATCTGTAGTGAGAGGCAGAGAAACTAAAAGAGAATATACACAACAGTTTTTAGAATGTAAATATTAGTCCATCATTCTAGATTATGATAGTGTATCCTACTTTGCTGTTACCCAAAAAGAAAAAAACTTGTCTCAGTTGAACTATATGGGGTGGGTATTTGCTTTCTGCTTGTTAGTTTAAGAAAGGTGGATTTGCAAAACACTGAGTGATTTTTTTCTCCTTGAAAAAAATGTTAGGCCAAATAAATTTGGAACCTATGATTGACGTCATCTCTTTTTCCCACATCTTTTCCCCTTCATCCAGTAAAAATAATAAAATGGGGACAGATATCAAATTGGCACATAATCACCAGTCTTTTAATTATCTAAGCATCTTATGGAAGTATATAAATAATGACAATATCTAGGCAATTGGTCCTGTTTCTGCCAGTATCCAATTATTATATTGTAAGTTTACTTTTTATCATTATGGAGCTGTTTAACCCTTATTAAAACTTTGGAATAATATTTCTACTAAATATTATATTAAGTTTATTTAGCATATTTAGTTTAAACTATAGTTTAGCCTAAATACAAAAATGACAATAAGGGGGCCTGGGAGATAGCATGGAGGTAAGGCATTTGCCTTTCATGCAAAAGGTCATCGGTTCCAATCCCGGTGCCCATTATGGTCCCCCGTGCCTGCCAGGAGCAATTTCTGAGCATGGAGCCAGGAGTAACCCCTGAGCACTGCCGGGTGTGACCCAAAAACCAAAAAAAAAATGACAATAAGTTGGAGTTTGCTTTAAATGCCTGAATTAGAGGACTACTTGATGATGAAACTTCAGTATGGATTATAATAAGCTAGGACCTTCTTGTTTGTGCTTCCTATAACTGCCATGAGTAATGAAGTTGCTATTGGCAGAGCTATGTAACTGAGCTGTAGAGTGGGGGCAATGATATATAATTGATCTACCTCTTTTTTTTTAAATTTTTTCTTTATTTAAACATTTTGATTACATATATGATTGTGATTAGATTTCGGTCATGTAAAGAACACCCCCTTCACCAGTGCAACATTCCTACCACCAATATCCCAAGTCTCCCTCCCTCCCACTCCACCCACACCTGTATGCCAGACAGGCTTTCCAGTTCTCTCATTCATTCACGTGATTATGGTAGTTTTCTGTGTAGTTATTTTTATAACTGCATCATCACTCTTTGTGGTAAGCTTCATGAAGTGAGCTGGAAGTTCCAGCCCTCCTCTCATTGTCTCTGTTGATTGTTGCAAAAATGACTATTATTTTCTTTAAAACCCATAGATGAGTGAGACTATTATGTGTCTCTCTCTCTCCCTCTGACTTATTTCACTCAGCATGGTAGATTCCACGTACATCCATGTATAGGAAAACTTCATGACTTCATCTCTCCTGACAGCTGCATAATATTCCATTGTGTATATGTACCACAGTTTCTTTAGCCATTCGTCTGTTGAAAGGCATCTTGGTTGTTTCCAGAGCCTGGTGATTGCGAATAGTGCTGCAATAAACATAGGTGTGAGGAAGGGGTTTTTGTATTGAATTTTTGTGTTCTTAGGGTATATCCCTAGGAGTGGAATAGCTGGGTCGAATGGGAATCAATTTCCAGATTTTGGAGGAATCTCCATATCGCTTTCCATAGAGGTTGAACTAGACAGCATTTCCACCAGCAGTAGATAAGAGTTCCTTTCTCTCCATATCCCCGCCAGCACTGATTATTCTCATTCTTTGTGATGTGCGCCAATCTCTGTGGTGTGAGGTGGTATCTCATCGTTGTTTTGATTTGCATCTCCCTGATGATTAATGATGAGGAGCATTTTTTCATGTGCCTTTTGGCCATTTGTTTCTCTTTTTAATCAAAGTGTCTGTTCACTTCTTCTCCCCATTTTTTGATGGGATTAGATGTATTTTTCTTGTAAAGTTCTGTCAGTGCCCTGTATATTTTGGATATTAGTCCCTTGTCTGACGGGTGTTGGGTAAATAGTTTCTCCCACTCGGTGGGTGACTCTTGTATCTTGGGCACTATTTATTTTGAGGTGCAGAATCTTCTCAGTTTAATGTATTCCCATATGTTGATCTCTGCTTGTTTGGAAAGTGCAGATTCCTCCTTGAAGATGACTTTCGTCTCAATGTCATGGAGTGTTTTACCGATGTGTTGTTCTATATACCATATGTTATCAGGTCTGATATCAAGGTCTTTAATCCATTTGGATTTTACCTTTGTATATGATGTTAACTGGGGGTCTATGTTCGCTTTTTTGCAAGTGGCTAACCAGTTCTGCCAGCACCACTTGTTAAAGAGGTTTTCCCTGCTCCATTTAGGATTTCTTGCTCCTTTGTCAAAAATTAGGTAATTGTATGTCTGAGGGACAATGTCTGAGAACTCAAGCCTATTCCATTAATCTGAGGGTCTGTCTTTATTCCAATACCATGCTGTTTTGATAACGATTGCTTTGTAGTACAGTTTAAAGTTGGGGAAAGTAATGCCTCCCATTTTCCTTTTCCCTAGGAGTGCTTTAGCTATTCGAGGGTATTTATTGTTCCAGATGAACTTCATAAGTGTTTGATCCACTTCTTTGAAGAATGTCATGGGTATTTTTAAGGGGATCACATTAAATCTGTATAATGCTTTGGGGAGTATTGCCATTTTAATGATGTTAATCCTGCCAATCCATGAGCAGGGTATATGTTTCCATTTTCGTGTGTCCTCTTTTATTTCTTGGAGCAGGGCTTTATAGTTTTCTTTGCATAGGTCCTTCACATCTCTGGTCAACTTGACTCCAAGGTATTTGAGTTTGTGTGGCACTGTTGTGAATGGGATTGCCTTCTTGACTTCCTTCTCTTCCCTATCATTATTGGTGTATAAAAAGGCCATTAATTTCTGTGTGTTAATTTTGTAGCCTGCCACCTTGCTATATGAGTCTATTGTTTCTAGAAGATTTTTGATAGAGTCTTTAGGATTTTCTAAGTAGAGTATCATGTCATCTGCAATCAGTGAGCGCTTGACTTCTTCCTTTCCTATCTGGATTCCCTTGATATCTTTTTCTTGCCTGATTGCTATAGTAAGAACTTCCAGTACTATGTTGAAGAGGAGTGGTGACAGTGGACAGCCTTGTCTTGTACCAGAATTTAGAGGAAATGCTTTTAGTTTTTCTCCACTGAGGATAGTGTTTGCCATTGGCTTGTGACTGATGGCTTCAACTAGATTGAGAAAGGTTCCTTCCATTCCCATCTTGCTGAGCGTTTTGATCAAGAATGGGTGTTGGACCTTATCAAATGCTTATTCTGCGTCTATTGATATGATCATGTGAATTTTATTTTTCTTCTTGTTGATGTTGTGTATGACGTTGATAGATTTATGGATGTTAAACCATCCGTGCATGCCTGGGATGAAACCTACATGGTCGTAGTGTATGATCTTCTTTTTTTTTTCTGTGTGGTTTTTGGGTCACACCTGGCAGTGCTCAGGGGTTACTCCTGGATCCATGCTCAGAAATTGCTCCTGGCAGGCACGGGGGACCATTTGGGGCACCGGGATTCGAACCGATGACCTTTTGCATGAAAGGCAAATGCCTTATCTCCATGCTATCTCCAGGGCCCCATGAGATAATTTTCTTATAAATGTATATAGTCAATGACTCAGGACAATATAATTTGTTAGTTTTAAAACTTCAATGATAGCACTTGGAATAGACATGAAACTTTGGACCTCAATAGTAAATATAAGATGGTCATAACCAGAGGACTGCAATCATTCCTCTATCCCTTATTGGCTATATATTAGAAAGTTACTAAGTAGTATTTGACATTGAATCAGAGGGTGGGAAATCAGGAAACTATTGAATAATTTCCTTTTTGGGAACTGTCAAGGCTAGATTATGCCCAGAATATGCCACACAATCTGTTTCATTCTTTGCGACTTATTCTGTTGGACAGAAGTTGAAGGTACCATCAGACTAGTTTTATTGTGTTAAGTTTCCACAGACAACAACTCACCTATAGAGAAAGGCAGGAAATCTTCCCTCTTCTTAAACTGTCCATTCTCCAGAAAATGTTCTGGATTGAATTTTTCAGGCGTGGCCCACTCTGCAGGGTCAAAGTGCAGTGCAGTCAGGTTGGTCATGACCAAGGTTCCCTGAAGAAATTGCAAAGACTTAGGAAAATTGGGAAGAACATTTGCACTGTGTAGTTCATAACAATTTTATTAATAAAATATAAAACTAACTTTCCAGAGAAGGATGGCTGAATAAATAATATTGTACTCTAGAATTGCTTTTCCTGTGGCATCATCCCATTCAGGAATTATATACTCAAGCTAGATAAAATTCACTGGAATAATTTTTTTCTGGTTTTGGGTCACAGTCAGCTGTGCTCAGGGATTACTCCTGGCTCTGAGCTCGGAAATTGCTCCTGGTAGGCACAGAGAATCATATGGGATGCCAGGCATAGAACCAGGGTCAGTCCTTGTTTGGTGCATGCAAGGTAAACTCTCAACCTCTGTGCTATAGTTCTGGCCCCATGGAATATATTTATTAAAAATTCTAGCATTTTTAATAGATTTGTACAGGTGGTTTCAAATATTTCTGCTTTTTTATTTTTTGGTCAAATCTTTTACTGCTTAGGATTTACTCTCCACCTATTGCTGATGCCTGGTGGGGTTCAGAAGACCATAGATGCTGCCAGAGACCAAATATGTGCCAAGTTGCATGCAAGTAATGTGCTTCACTTGGTATATTATAGTGTCAACTGATTACAACCTATTTTAATATAGATTTTTTTCAGAAGAATTTTCCATTAACTCTGGCAGGTTTCATTTATTATAAGATGTTCCACCAAGTGACAGAGAAGGAGACAAGGCAAATCTAGACTGAGAACTCTGCCTTATGATTCCACAAAGTTTCAGCTACATATTTCACATAGGACATTCTGAAGATTCCCAAAGTCAAGAAAGCCAGTCTTTGACCAAAGTTGGTCTTTGACTAAACATTTCACCTAGGCATTCCTTTTACCTTGATAAGATGCACCTTGATAATAGCAAGTGGACTCACAGTTCATGGCCTAATGTGTGTGTGTGTTTATCTCTAGTGTAATACTGGCATAATTTCTCTTTATGTAACACTGGAGAATAAGAATATCACAGTTATATTTTAGCTTTTAAAAAGTAAGGTTGGAAAATGAGGTTGATAAGATGCACTTGATAAGATGCACCTTGATAATAGCAAGTTGACTCACAGTCCATGGCCTAATGTGTATGTGTGTGTGTGTGTGTTTATCTCTAATGTAATACATGCATAATTTCTCTTTATGTAACACCGGAGAATAAGAATATCACAGTTATATCTTAGCTTTTAAAAAGTAAGGTTGGAAAATGAGGTTGGGAGCCCCTGGTTACCTTGGGCATGTTGTATCCAGCCAGGGTGGTATCAGCTGTCACTTCCCTGGGCACATTCAATGGGACAATGTTTCCCTTTCTTTGTACCTCATGGACCACTGCATGTGTGTAGGGCATGAACTCTCGGAGGGCCATGGTTGGCTGTTGGATCTGTCCAATCACTCTGTCAATCTCAGCATGCACTTTTTCTGAAATGGAAGAGAAGAATTAATTATTCATCCACTCCATAACTTCCCTTGATTCTATTTACTTGGGGAGCCAACATCATTCGGATCAATGGCTAAAATTATTGTATTCAACATAGACTTCTCTTTTTCAGGAGGCATTGAAGAGTGGCAAGTGAACTCTGGTGCAAGAAAACCTCCTGTTAATCTATTTTCCTATAACATTCCTGCTATAAAAACAGGAATTTTCTCTTGTGAGTGAGGATGAATGTATGTTTACCTTAAGGATAATTTTATATTTATATGTGCTGTTTTATATAACCAAGAAAAGAATAAAAATACTGATTGCAGCTTCAAATACTTTTTATTTGCCTTCTCCCCTAGATTTTGGTCACCAAATTTTTTTCTATTTCTATGAATTTGATTACTAAGCAAGTCATCTAAGTGAATTACACAGTATTTGACATTATAACTGAGTTATCTAATGTAGTTTAGTGTACTCAGTTTCCATTCATGTGTTAACATATTCAGAAATGTCCTTCATTTATAGAATAAGCAGTATTCAATGTTAAGGATATAACACACTTTGATTATCATCAATTCCTTCATAAAACCTACATATTTACACCTATTAAATAGTATGAATAATATTGTCATTAAACTGGAGTAAATATAATGTATTATATTAATATTATTTATTTAATTTTAATTAATATTAATATTAAAGTATACTGGATCTTTTTAGAACCAAATCTATATCATAATTTTGTAGAGATTTAAGTTAAAAATTGTTATTCATAGTTATAAATGTATTTTATCACTATTTAAGTTATGTAACCATGTGTACACATAGGAAGCATCTATGTCTCTATATGAAAAAATTAAGTTTAATGAACTCATTAAAAATGAAATATTAGGGGCCTGAGAGATAGCATGGAGGCAGGGCATTTGCTTTGCATGCAGAAGGACAGTGGTTCAAATCCCGGCATCCATATGGTTCACCGAGCCTGCCAGGAGCAATTTCTGAGCATACAGCCAACCCCTGAGCACTATCAGGTGTGACCCAAAAACCAAAAAAAAAAAAAAAAAGGAAAATTTATACTTTACTCACCTTAAATTCACACATTTATAATTTCACCTCTTTAAAGAATAATCTCCCAAAACACAACAACCACTTAAGTACAGTCTTAGAATCCAGATAAACGGCTGGGTTGTAAACTTTGCTGGGATTTGAAACTTAGTACTGTATAATTCCCTTAGAACTAGCAGGCATAACCCCTGTGCATTATTACTCCAGTGCTCAGGATCTGAGCACTGCCATCAATGGTTCCCAAGTAAAAATAAGCAAAACGTACCATTTCACCTCCATTGCAATCTGTTGGGATCCGTTCTCTAGTTAAATCCTTCCTCTTTGCCCTGAGGTAAGTATATCTCTTATATAAGCTCATTCCTTTTATAGGCCAAATACTCAAATAAATTTTACATTTATTTTATGGAAATAAAGTTGACATTGATTCAATAAATCAAATTCAAGTCACATTAATTAACTACTGTTATTAATAATATATTAAACCTAAAATAAATAACTATGACTAAAACTCCCAATAGCTACTATATCCCAAAAGCTTATATCACTCTGAAACCTGGAGAAGGAACGGTTTTAACAGTCACATCGTGTGCTTGAACAGATTGATGTTGGTGAGAAATTATATACTTCGTGTGAGAAGCACAGTAATTGTGATGTGTTAGGGCATCTCCAGAAGAAAATTGTGTTAGTATTTCCTAGATAGGTGAAAAAAATCTTTCAGAAGAAATTACATTTGAACAAATTCTTCAAGTAGTGCTAGATAGAGAATGTAGGACAATTCATTCTAGTAGAGGTAAAAGCAGGCATGCTGGCTCCAACCATGGTGGGAAAAAATGACCTGTAGCTAAAGAAGGTCATGTGGCAGGTGGGGAGGGTGAGGAGCTGTGGCAGAAGTTGGTCCTGCCTGAAGACGCACATCAGATGGATGTGCATTAGAGTAGTCAGTCTAACAGGGGTCCTCAAACTTTTTAAACAGGGGCCCAGTTCGCTGTCCCTCAGACCATTAGAGGGCCAGACTATAGTAAAAACAAAACTTACGAACAAATTCCTATGCACACTGCATACATCTTATTTTGATGTGAAGAAACAAAACGGGAACAAATACAGTATGTGGCCTGAGGGCCGGAGTTTGAGGACCACTGGACAAGATAACTGTCTACACAATAATGGGAAATATTATATAAAAGGAAAGAAGACTAAAACCCAATTTCCTGTGAGAACTTAACTTTTTTTATGCAACATTAACTTACAATGATTCTGATTTTGCTACTCAACTTGAAGTTTCCTGAGGCAAGCAATTCTGGGACATAACTGTACTTTGTGGGAGGCAGCAAAATCTGGCTGAAACTCTGAAGAATGTGCTTGTTTTTCAAGTCTACATCGATGGTCTCCTGACTGAATGACATGGTTCTCCATTATCCAGGCTCTTCTCAGCCCCTAACTTTGGTCAGTCTGTTCCAGGAGGCATATTCCTGTTCTTACCCAGGCACCCTTACAGACATGCTCACCTTGTATGTCTGGGTAGAGGGCCATGTAAAGCAGAGCCCAGCGCAGTGTCGCAGAAGTTGTCTCAGTTCCAGCAAAGAAGAGGTCCAGGGTGGTGTAGATGAGGTTTTCTTCATCGAAGCTGGTAGCTGTGTCACCTTTATGCTAGAAAGCACAATAGTTTTTTGGCTTATTTACAGGAATCTTTTGTTGTCACAGCATTGTGGGCTTCATTCTAAAAGTAAACATAGAAGGAAACATCTCCAGAAGAAACCACTTTCCTTTTGGTTTCCCCAGAAAGTAGAGGCTTAAAAGGCAACATCATCTGACTACAAGAGCAGGAATTTGTTAGCTTGGGAAGATGAAAAGTAAGACAACTTCTCACATTATCTCTCTATTCAGGAATCTCTCATGACATGGCTTGGAAGACCACAGTTGGTAGGTGGGAAAAGTGCTTGGTCAGGTGCAATGCAAACATCTTAACTGCAGTACTATCTTAGGTTCTACCAACCATATTCATGTCTTTTCTTCAACCATAGTACAGGAGTAAATACGTTGTTAGTGCGGAGGACAGACTTGAGTCACAAACTCTATTCTTCAGTGTCCTGATTTGTTTGATTTTTTTTATGTTTTTTTTTTTTTGGTGGGGGGGAATCACACACACTTGATGGTGCTCATAATTAGCTCTTGGCTATGTATTTCATTAATGTTATAGATATTTTTATGATAAGCATATTTTCTATGTCCTTTTACAGCTTGTGTAAATCATAAGTGTAATTTTAAGTGGTACTTTACATATATACATATATATAATTGTATTTTACCAAAAAAGACACTGAAGAAAGTTAGTGAGCAGCTAAGACATTTGCCTTACACACAGCCAATGGTCTTATTGATATTATTGATATTATGCAGTTATACATACTAGGTACATATTTTATATACATATATACAGAAATATCAAGTAGAAACATACAATTAAAACGGAACCCAATTACGGACAGAGTTATAGCACAGTAAGCTGATTGGGCTTACTAGGGTTGAATTCCGGCATCTTCTATGGTCCCCTGAGTGTGCCAAGAGTAATTTCTGAAAGCAGAGGCAGAGGTAACCTCTGAGTGCTACTGGGTGTGGCCCCCCAAAACAGAACAAAACAAAAAGCCAAAGATCTGTCACTGATTACCAGAAAATGTAAATTAAAATACAGTTAGAAATTATATCACACCAATGAAATGAAATGCCTCATATGCTAAAATCTGGAAACAACCAGTGCTGGCAGGAATGATGCAAAAGGAAACACTCATTATTCTTCTTGAGAGTGTAAATTGGCCATCTTCTTAGGAAAACTATGAAGACTTCTCAAAAAACTTAAATACTGGCTGAAAAAATAGCATAGTTTGTAAGTTGTTTATCCAGCACATTATCTTGAGCCTGGTTCATCTTAGCACCACATATGAACCCCCAGTATCACTAGGAGTGATTATTAAGCACAGGACCAAAAGTAAACTTTGAGTCTTCTGGATGTGGCCTTAGCCAAAAATAAAGTGAAACTATCATAGTGATCTAGTGATTTCAATTATTGCTATCTATTTAGTCCAAAAATAAAGAAACAATTTAAGAATAAAAATAAAAATAATAAAGAATATAGAAACAATAATTTAAAAATTTATATGTACATTGGTGATCTTTGTAACACTATTTACAGTAGCTAATATCTAAAAACCTAAATGCCCGGGACCAGAGCAATTGCACAACAGCAGGACATTTGCCTTGCACTGATTTGAGAAGGACTGATTTGGGAAGGACCCAGTTTCTATCCCCGGCATCTTATATGGTCCTCTGAGCCTGCCAGGGTTGATTTCTGATTGTAAAGCCAGGAGTAACACTTGAGTGTCATTGGGTATGGCCTCAAAATAAAAACCAAAAGCAAAACAAAAAAAAAATAACCTAAATGCTTATCAATGAATGAGTAGATAAAGAAATGGTAGCGTATATGAATAATGGGATACTAGTCATCTATTAGAAAAATAAAATTGTGTCTTTTGCTAAAACATGGTTAGAACTAAAAATGGCTTATTACGTATTTTAAATAATATGAGAAAAGACAAATTCCAAGTGATGTCAAGTGTAGTTATAAACCAGCAAAGAGATAGACATGGCAAGCAGAAACAAACAGTGCTCTAATAGAAATGAGAGTATCAAGTAATGGGAGGAATAGGTAGAATTCTGTGGGGAAACTGAGGAACATATGGATAATGGTAAAAGGATATTGGTAATATAGTGATAGATTTAATGCAATAGCATTATATATCAAGGCATAAGTAGTAACATTATGGAAAATCATTTTACATTTTATCTCACCTCAATAATAATACTTCTTTATTTAGCTTAGTAAAAATTTTATGAGCACACTAAATTATAATTATTCCAAAATATTAAGTACCTATGAATCAAGCCAATAAAGGTGCCAAATTTATTAAACACTAAAGTCAAAAGTATCTAAGATAAAAAGAAGAAAAAGAAAGGTCCATGATTATTAAAATCATGATTAAAATCATGGAGTAGTTAACATCGTTAAAATGATCATTGAACCCCCTAATTTACACAGATTAAATATAATCCCGATCAAAATTCCAAATAATTCTTTAAAAAAGAAGAGAGAAAAAAATCAATGTTTAGGAATACCTAGAGCAGAAATCAATAATTAAACTTCTGTCTATTTTTGTTTTAGTCACTCATCTTGATTTAATGTCACAGCCACACTTTATGAAATACTGATCATTTTTCAATTTGTACTAATTACTGAAATTCATGATGTTACCTTGGATAGAATAGATAATATTGTGATTCAGCTTAAGGACTTGAAATTCAAAGATTATATTGGTTATCCTAATAAAAATATCTGAAATACATATCCAAACTTTCATAAGACAAAAGTAAAAAGGTAATAAAGAACAGATGCAAGGATGATAGCAGAGAGCTCCTATACTTCTGAATTAAAATTTAGAAGAGGTCATGAGGCATATAGACATTTCCTAGAAGATGAAAATTCCAGAAAACAAGTTACCCCTAAAATCTTGTAAGACTGTCCTACCAACCATTACCTTAACTTTAGTCCACTGAAAGTGGTTTCAGACTTTGATCTCCATAAAAGAAATGTGTTTTAATTCACCAAGTTTGTGGCAGTTCCATTTAAGAGTTAAGCATAGGAACAACTTTGGTCTTTTCACCTTGTCGATTTCTTTGAGATAAGCATCAATAAAGTCTCTTGTTTCATTGGGATTCCAATCTTTCTTGTGATTTTCAATAATTTCAGCAACAAACAATTTCAGATTTTCCCAATCATTGAAGAATGTTTGGTGAGGTCCAGGAAGTAATTCCATTATCCTTGGGAACACATTATAGAGCTAATTGAGAAAAAGAAAACAATCAATACTAACAATACTAACAAAGTCTAGTATTTTCACACATCAACACAATAGAAATATTCATTTCCATTTCTTTTAGTCAATTATATTTAGAGTATTCCACTCTGCCTAGTTTTCTTTCAATTACCTGCATGCTATTAGTAGACCAGGTCAGCTTTCCATCTAAGGTCATATTACCATCATAATAAAATATTATTTTTATTATATATTTTAAAAGAACTTGCAGAATATATGTAGTATGTCTTTGTCCATGTTTGGTAGAATTTACTAGTAAACCCATCTGACCTTGGGCTTTTGTTCTTGAGGTTATTTGAAAATATTGCTTCAGCTTCCTTACTTGGGATTTACGTTGTTTAATTTTTCTTCTTTACCGTGGTTCAGTCTTGAGAGGGTATATGATTCTAATGATGGACTTATTCCTTTTATTTTCTTCACTTAATGGCATAATGTTGTTTATAGTAACATTTTTTTAATTTTTTTTCCTTAGGAAATAACTACAATTTATTTCTTACCTGATTATTTAGCATCTCACTTTTATTTCCCCCATAAGCATGCCTATATCATTATTTAGGGCCACTGGGTGTGGCCCAAAAGTTAAAATTTTTTTTCATCAAAAACTCATTTCTTTACTATTTATTGATTTTTGTGTCTTGTCCTTGGGATCACTGATACAAAAGTTTGCTTCTATCAGTCTTCTAAGTCCTGATATTGTATTTTTTGAAGCTCAATAATTTCTGCCTGCCCAATTACACTCTAACCTTAGTTCCAGTCTCCCTAAACATAGCTTCCACTAGAGTCACTTAATAGTATAATCTTGTGTTCATTCATTTGTTTGGTTTTAAGGCCACACCACGTGATGTTCAGGGGCTACTCCTGGCTATGCGCTCAGAAATTGCTCCTGGGTTGGGAGACCATATGGGACACCCAGAATCAAACTGAGTTTTGTCCTGGGTCAGCTGCATGCAAGGCAAATGTCCTACCACTGCACTATTGCTCCAGCCCTTGGTCCCAATAATTTCTATGACACTCAAACGTGCTATCATTCTCCGTACATATAAGCTCATTATGAGATTGCAGCACACACCTGAGGCCTTATTTTTTGCTATTCCTGCATTTTTATTTTTATTTTATTCTCTCCAGCCCAATACCATTTATGTTTGAAAGAAGATAAATGATATTTATGCTGTAGACTTTTGTATTATCAATGTCCTCTTTCTTGGATATTTGTTAAAAATTTTGGCAACTTCACTATTTTGTGATGCCCAAGTGTCATATCCATGAAAATCATACTACCTGATAGTGCCATAAATAGCATCATCATTGCCCCACACTTTAATTCCCATTATCCTGCTTTATTTTCCTAAAGAGCAATTTAAATTAATATATCATGATCATTAAATATATATATATATTTATCCCCAGGGTACTCTAATTTCTATGAAGGAGTTTAATACATTTTACTAAAATTAAGCTGTTTCTTTTTGGTTTGTTTTGGGCCATACCTGGTGGTACTCAGATGTTACTCCTGGCTCTGAACTCAGAAATTGCTCCATCTGGGATGCTGGGATTGAACCCCGGTCCATCCTGGATTGGCTGTATGCAAGGTAAAAGCACTAACACTGTGCTATCTCTCCAGCTCCTAAAATTAAGCTCTTTCTTAGTATAATTTATCTTACCATATTGGAGAAACTAGCATACCAGATGTAAATTATGTAACTTAAAATAAGACATACATGAATTTAACAATTACTTCTAAAACTTTCTAGTTCTAATAATTTGGTAATAACAATAGTGAAGACAATATTGACAAGAAAATAATAATAATATGATGATGATAATATAGGTGCATTCTGTTGCTCCTTATTTTCTTAATTTAATTTCAGAGGCTATATGGCATGAGATCCAGGAAGTCCTCATTTGGATTTGCCTAAAAATCTCCATATTTGCTGAAGATATTACAATGTTTCACTTCAATTTTTATAAAGTTTTAAAAGTGACTGTGATAAAGTGTGTACAGTTTTCATCAGAGTGCCTAGACTCTTGGCTAGAAAATCCTTATTCTACTGATCCTTTTTATCCTTCCAGGAATCCAATTTACTTAGAAAAAGGTAGTTGAGTAACTATCGAACATTATGACTTCTTAGTTTTGTTATATTTTGTTATAGGAAAGAAAATGCAGTCATTGAATTGGGGGCATTATGGTTATTAGTATGGTAACACATTAAAAATAATTCTGACAGCAGTAATTAATTATGACTTATATTGCATCAGGAATAATTTATGCTGCTTTAACAGTTTAGGTGTTATAAAACTTGTCTCTAGGTAAATGTTTCAAGATACTTGACAGAAATAAAATCCAATTTTGTATACCAGATGACATCAACACACATCAGACAAGTTTTCATATGTAGAACATGAAAATATTGAAGATTTTCCAAATCTACAAAATTAGCTCTTATACCAAGAAATTGAGCAGAGATAAGAGACTAATCATAGTCCCAAAGAGACTCAAATTGAGAAAAGTCTTTAAAGAAAGGGTGAGATTTGAATGACAAAGATTTATAACATGTGACTATAAGATTGAGTTCACAAATAGAACAACTGATATAAAATATTTAAACATCATTTATGCCAAGGTCTACTTGCAAAAATAAATGAGTGGACATGTTCAAATGAACAGTTATACAACTTTGTATAAAATTAATAAGCTAGAAACAAAATTCTGACCAGTAAAGACAAGAACAACAAACAAGTATACACATATAATGGAATACTAATAATATTGTGTTTTGAAAAACTATAAAGGTGAATCTCAGAACAATATGCAATGCAACAGATAAATCACAGAAGAGTACCTGTAAAAGAGAATAAAGATAGATAGATGTATTGTAGGAGAGAGAGCTGAGAGAACAGACTCAAATGCAAGAGCAATATTTTTATTTTAAAATCAAAGAATATAAACATGGAGCTACACATCATGTAGACTTTTGTATTTTAGATGAATGATAGCAATGTGCTTAAGATATAATATTTTGACAATATTACATATAACACAATTTTGGAGGCCACACATGGTTACCCACTCAGGGGTTATTCCTGACTCTGAGCTCAGAAATTGCTCCTGACAGACTCAGGGAACCAGATGGAATGCCTGGGATGAACCCGAGTCCTTCCTGGGTCAGCCACTTGCAAACAATCTACTGCTGTGCTATCTCTCCGGCCCCATTGCTTATAATAATAATACTCAGCAGATGAACTTCAAACAGTTATGTGTTGAAATCAGTTTTACCTGTTTGTCACGGTGGCTTGGGAGATTGCTCAAAAGCTAGCATGCATGCTTGCCTTTGAGGAAGTCTAGGTTTCACCATTCCATTGCATGTTCACCCTGAGTAACATATTAAGTTAGCTCACAGTGTCACTGAGACTGTATTCCCCCAAACCAGAAAATATTAGAAAGTATACATGTGTGTAATCTGATGCTATTATCTGAACCAAGATACAGACGAATTATATATAACATGGATTAAGATATAGATACAGAATGAAATATAGAAAGAACTTCTTTACCTTGCACCATGGAGAAGCTAACAAAGACATGCCCTCATCCAGCATCCTTAGAAGTCCCTGGAATTTTTCATCCTGATACTCAAAGCGCTCCCCAAAGGTGACAGAACAAATAATATTGGAAACTGCATTGTTGATCTTGAAGTGAGGGTCAAAAGGCTGTCCTGGAGGTGAAAGAAGCAGTGGATTCTTTACTTTCTAGGAAGAGCCTCATGTCCTATGAGTGCATACTGCAGAGTCATGCATGAGGTTCTGGCTAACACATTCCATATGAGTCTGACCCACAAACATCACTCAGTCAATGAGTGAGAAATAAAATGAGTTTAAATAAATAATGTGGTTAATGATTTGCTCCATGTGCTTAATTTCAGAGCTCTTAATGACAAGGTATAGTAAGTTCATTACTGCACCTTGCTGTTTTATGTTTACAAAACTGTGCACAATTAAAATACCTAGGCAGCTAATATGTATCTGTTTAGTAACCAAGTGAACACCACTTCCTGCACTTCCTCTGTAAAACACTCACCATTTTCTTCCTTTATAAATTGGACAAGGTAGTAGGCCTCTTCCTGAATACGTTCCTCTAAGCTCTTCTTTCCTAAACCAAAGTTCCTTAGTGTTGTCAG
The DNA here is from genome assembly GCA_004027635.1 of Crocidura indochinensis. NCBI lineage: Eukaryota > Metazoa > Chordata > Mammalia > Eulipotyphla > Soricidae > Crocidura > Crocidura indochinensis. Next base: position 20,706 of record PVKC010015246.1, read on the forward strand.
GGTGAACCTTCTTTGCTCCTTCCATGTTTGGCCATTGGACATTATCATTCCTTGGGAAAAAAAATTAAGATTTTGGTATTCTATTTTTCTACATGAATATCTAGTATAACAATGCTTTCTGAGTAAGTATTAAGTAGCTAGAATGAAAAGAATATTAAAAATAAAAAATTAGAAATATAATACAAAAGAAATTGATATAATGACCAGTATGTGTAGTATGTGTATTGTTTGCAATACTAAACTATTTTTGTGCATTGTTATAGCTCATTGAAATTCTGTGTGGTAGATACAATTATTCGTTTCCACCTACCATTTTGCTCTTGAGAAGCAGCAGTTTACATAATAAGCTTGAAAGTCATAATAAGTTGATGAGCAGCACTGAAATTCAATGTCTGATTGACATGTTTTTATTATTGATCATAGAAAATTTAAGCACTAATGTTATGCTACATTTTAAGAAGTACTAATAGATAAGACAAAAGAACCCCACCCTCTTAGAAGGAGAGATACTTTTGTGAGTAGATCCTTGATGATGAAAGAGTAACTCATGTATAATTGATCTCTATGGAAAGAATTGCACAAGCAAAGAGGAAAAACATGTCTGTGTATCCAACACACCATAATTTACTTTTTCGCATAGGTAATGCCACATTTCAACTTACTTTCCAGAATACTCTTTAGCATCTCCCCAAAATATGACTTTGGCCTGTACTTTATCAATGAAATAATCCTCCTTGTTGTTAGGTCCAGGGATACTTTTCAGCACTC
>PVKC010015247.1:0-21647 GCA_004027635.1 Crocidura indochinensis
GTTATCGATGGCTGCCTTTTCTTTTTTTTGTTTTTTTTTTTGCTTTGTTTGTTTTTTTGTTTGTATTTTTGTTTGTTTGTTTTTTGGGTCACACCCGGCAGCGCTCAGGGGTTACTCGTGGCTCCATGCTCAGAAATTGCTCCTGGCAGGCACGGGGACCATATGGGGCACCGGGATTCGAATCTATGACCTTTTGCATTGCCTTACCTCCATGCTATCTTCCGGGACCCAACCTTTTCATGTGGATGGTTTCCTAGTGATTCTATCATTTCTTTTCCTCTTTTTTTTGGTTTTTGGTCTACACCCGGTGACGCTCAGGGGTTACTCCTGGCTATTCGCTCAGAAGTCGCTCCTGGCTTGGGGGACCATATGGGGAACCGGGGGGATCGAACCGCGGTCCGTCCTAGGTTAGCGCAGGCACCTTACCTCCAACGCCACCGCCCGGTCACCTCTTTTCCTCTTTTAACTATTTCTTCTGTTATTATTCTGTGGCTACCATAAGGGTTCAAACTGAATGAACATAGCTAGAGAGATCATTCAAAGCTCTGCAATCACAAGATATGACCCCTGAACCACTGAGGATGATGGTTTCCCCATTTTTTTTTAATAATTCACCATTTTGGTGACAGAAGATAGTACAGAAGTTTGATTTCTGGCTTCACATTCCCCCCAAGAAAAATGGGATACAGCCCTGGATGCCGATTTCTGCAGGGCAGATTTGACAAGTGTCAAACTTAGTACTTGACTTAAATGATTAAGAACTGGGTGGGAGCAGTGGCTCAGCGGTAGGGTGTTTGCCTTGCATGCAGGTGACCTAGGACGAACCGAGGTTCAATCCCTCTGCGTCCCATATAGTTCCACAAGCCAGGAGCGATTTCTGAGTGCAGAGCCAGGAGTAACCCCCAAGTGTCAAAAGGTGTGGCTCATAAACAAAAGGAAAAAAGAAGACAATTCCAGGAGAGGTCCCAGGAGCCATCTGAACACCACTGAGGATGTTTTTAGAAAACAATCTTTCTCATCTTACCATAACAATTCTGTCTCTTACTCCTTCTGTTTATGATTTATTTCTTCATATCACTTGGTTATGTTTCTAATACTGAACTCATGTTTATCTCTTGGCTTAAGTGGTCTCTTATTTTTTCTTTCCATGTATAAGAATCTCCAATATTTCGGGGCCGGAGAGATAGCACAATGGTAGGGCAATTGCTTTGCAAGCAAGTGGACAATCCAGAACCAATGTTGGTCTGAATCCCAGCAACCCATATGATTCCCTGTGCTGGCCAGGAGCGATTTCTGAGCACAGAACCAGAAGTAACCCCTGAGCGCCTCCAGGTATGACCCAAAAACCAACCCCCCCCCCAAAAAAAAAAGTCTCCAATATTTCATTCAGGGCAGGTTTTGTGGTGGTCTACTTTATTACACTTAGTCTTAAATTATTTTTATTTCACTACTATATTTGAATAATGATTTTTACAGTTAAAGTATTCCTGGTGACCATTTTTATCTTTTAGAAATGTTTAACACGTCATTATATCGTCTGTTGAGTTTCTGATGAGAAATCTTCATTATTTGTTTTAATCATTGAACTTTTGACAATGCAACAGTGAAAATATGTCTTGAGTCCATTGATTTCTGGATTCAGTATTTTCAATGAAGCTCCTAACTATTATTTCTTTGATAAAGTTCTCTCATTTTTTCTCAATCTCTTCATCTCTGGGATTTCAATTATAATATTTATCTTTTAGTGAAATATACGTCTCATTTTTTTCATCTTGTTTCTCTCTATTCTTTCATTTTAGTCATTACTGTGATTTTTTTCTTCAGCTTCCAGTTTTTGCCATTATGATAGAGTCTATTCATTATTTCCATGTTAAATTAAATCTTATGCAATGCACTATTCATATGAAACCAGTGTCTGTGTTGGAATTTTGAATTTTATTTAGTCTCCTTGTTGTGGAACTTTGTGTGCTCTTATAGCTCTTTTTGTTTTGCTTGTGTTTGTTTGTTTATTTTTTATTATATTTATTTCTCTGTAGTTTATTGAATTTATTCAACTTTGTTAAGTTTAAATCGCAATTTTAAGTTCTTTGTAACTCCTTGTCTTTAATATTACTTTCTGGATACATACCATTTTCTTCAAGGAGTGTCATATTATTTTTATACTCTTTGTCTACGAAATTTTTTTCTTATTCCTCTTGTTTAGCGTTTTTATTTTTCTACAGATGGCACTATAATTTTAATATTGGAATTCTCCTTGGTTTTTATGGTCATGACAGGGCAGAGAAAGGCAATGACCATGAGGTTAAAAGCCATGTTGTCATAGTGCTGCATATAGGGAATGGGGAGGGGGACAATCTAGAGTGAATATTGGAGCTCTTCACCCCTCTACTTCCTTTGCATATGCTCCTGACCCTTATTGATACCAAAGATCTATACTACAGTTACCCAACTTTGGACTGTGATCAGATGTCTTGTGCTTGAGAGGTTTAGAGAAAGGAATTCAACCAATCTAGCTACCTCTTGCCTCAAGAACAAGGCTGTATCTTGTTCTTATTTCATCTAATGACTTGATTTAGAATATACATTTTACCATATGGGTAGGTTAACTGATTTCTTTTTTTTTTTTTTTTTTTTTGGTTTTTGGGCCACACCCAGTGACGCTCAGGGGTTACTCCTGGTTATGCGCTCAGAAGTCGCCCCTGGCCTGGGGGACCATATGGGGCACAGGGGATCGAACAACGGTTCGTCCAAGGCTAGCGCGGTAAGGCAGGCACCTTACCTCCAGCGCCACCGCCCGGCCCCTGGTTAACTGATTAAAATTATGTTTTATGAGATCAGTAAAAAATGGACTAAAGTACTCTAACATGAATACTAAGGCATTTTATGGAGTTAGAGAGACAGTACAGCTGGTAGGGCATTTGCCTTGCCTTGCATGCAGTTGACCTTGATTCAGTTTCAAATACCCTAAGTATTGGAATACCCTTTGTGTGTTCCCCTAAGCCTACCAGGAGTAATCCATGAGCACAGAATTAAGAGTAAATCCTGAACAACCACAAACTTGACCTATCACTCAACACCCTCCCTACAAAAAGAAAAAAAAACACACCAGAAAATTAAAACTACTTTGTTCTCTGTAGTGAGATGATATTTCATTATTGTTTTGATTTTCATCTTCCTGATGATTAGAAATATGGAGCATTTTTCATGTGCTTTGTGGCCATTTGTATTACCTGTCTGGGGTGTTGGAATAATCAGTCTTTCCCTAAATCAATATGGCGGATTAGACTTCACCCTTAACTGCTATGACTCCCCTTTTATATATAAAAAACCCACCTGGTGGGAAGAACTTCTGGATAGGATCTCTACCTCAACCTGTTCTCCACTTGTGGGGGTGGTTCTATCTTCCCAATAAAGACTGTGGTCTTAGTGGACTTTTTTTTTCTCTCCATGAGGTGGAAAAATCCCTGGATCTATGTTTCATCTTTTTACAAACATGGTTTTAATTATTTCCTGCAGTAGTCTTGTTCCAGATATGCATCTTCTTTCCCCTCAAGATAAGGACATGCAGAATTATCTACACTGGTGTGGTTGTGGGGAACTCTCTTTCACTGCTGGTGGAAATATAGACTGGCTCAGTCTTTTAGAAAACAATATGACTATTCCTCAAGAAAAAACCTAGAAATTGGGGCTGAAGTGGTGGCACAAGCAATAGAGAGTCTGCCTTGCATGCACTAACCTAGGATGGACTGTGGTTTGATCCCCCTGCGTCCCATATGGTCCCCCAAGTCAGGAGCAATTTTTGAGTGCGTACCCAGGAGTAAGCCATGAGTGTCACTGGGTGTGTCCTCAAAACAAAACAAAACAAAAATCCCTCAAAGCCTAGAAATTAACATCCATATGTCCTAGCAATCAATACCACTTTTAGGGATATATTCTATGAAAACAAAACCCACCATGTATTAAAGCCCTCTGCATTCCTATATTCATTGTTGCACAATTTACAATAACAGCTCAAGTGCCTGAGAACAAATGAGTGACTAAAGAAACTGTGGTACATCTACACAATGGAATACTATGCAGTTATTATGATAAATGAAGTCATAAAATTTGCTTATAAATAGATGAATATGTAAATTATTATCCTGAGTTAAATGAGTCAGAAGGAGAAATATAGACATAAAATAGTCTCACTCATTTGTAAGTATGAAAAGTATAGAAAGATAAAAGATAGCATGGTAATAATATTAGGAGGACCAGTACATGGTAGAAAGCTTGTCATAATAGTGGGTCAGTGCAGTTAGGATAGAGAAGGGATCACTATGACAATATAGTTGGAACTCTGGACAAAAACAAGCTGCTAAAAAATGGATGAAGTGATATGCCTCATACATCAACAGTAGTGTAAACCAAAGTGCCAAAGGGGAGGGATAAAAGAAATAGAGAGAAAAAATGGAAAGAGAGAAGTAAAATGTCAAACAAAAAGCAGCTAGTGGGGAGGATGAGAGGAAAACTGGGGACATTAGTGGCAGAAAATGTGCACTGGTGAAGGGTGATGTACATTGTATGACTAAAGCTCAATCATAAAAATATTTGTAAACACAGTGTTTAAATAAAGTAATTATTATTAAAATATCTTTATATGGGGCCAGAGTGGTGACACAGTGGTAAGGTGTTTGACTTGCATGTGCTAACCTAGAACAGACTGAGATTCGATTCCCTGGCGACCCATGTGGTCCCCAAGCCAGGAGCAATTTCTAAGCACATAGCCAGGAGTAAGCCCGAGAGTAATCGGGTGTGACCCAAACCCCCCCAAATATTTTTTAATTATAATAAAATAAATGCTACCCAAGTAAAAACAAAGAAATTAAAATACCTGAGCTTTTCCCTTTGTTTTCATAAAATATTAAAACATTAGTGACTGGATCAAATAAAATTATTGATATGTTCATTTTATGATTAAAAGTCAGCCATGATCTTTGTTTTTTAAGGACATTCTTTTTAACATTGTAATGATTTTTCCATAAAATTTACTTTGGATATAGATTTAATTAAACAAGCAGAAAGGTTATGACATTATAAACACTAATGACAAAAATCACAGTAAGAAAGTCTTTAAGTTATATCAAATGAAATTATTTCCTCTTAATTCTTTCTTTTGTAATTCCTTAACAGAATTTCAGGCTCATGTTAGGGAATGCTCTTGACCTCTTCTAATTTGGCATCTTAATAAATTCTACTCAACTATGCTCTTAAATTGTTAACATTTCCCAATATATCATCCAGTAGCTAACCTAACTAGAAAAATATTTCAAGAAATGGAAAATATTCAATCACATCCAAATCATTTACAAATGGGCCAAGTGAAAAAAAAATAGATGTTAGAGCAATGTATAGTTTTAACTTCTTTTTGTTTATATTGTCCCAAACTTTCTAAAGTTATCTCTTATCATTGCTCCTTCTAACTACCATGTTGGGCTTCTTTGCTAATTAAGTTCTGTAAGTTTTTTGTTTTGTTTTGTTTTGTTTTGTTTTGGGGCCACACCCAGTGACGCTCAGGGGTTACTCCTGGCTATGCACTCAGAAGTCGCTCCTGTCTTGGGGGACCATATGGGAAACCGGGGGATCGAACCACGGTCCATCGTAGGCTAGCGCAGGCAAGACAGGCACCTTACCTTCAGCGCCACCGCCCAGCCCCCAAGTTTTGTAAGTTTTTTAGTGTGTCACTTTAACTGACTTTATTTCAAAAACATTTAATGTGCAGTCTATTAATGTTTCCAAGACCACCTAAACAGGCTTAGAGTTTAAAGAATTTTATGGACAGTTGGGTGAAAAACTTAATATTTCTATCAGAATCACCTACATCTAATACCCTATTTCTAAAATATAGGCAAGAGATCAGCCTTCCACCTATATGTCTAATTTCTCTTTGAATTAGGAAAAATACTACCCCAAACAGTAAGTCTACCTTTTCCCCAGCAAGATTCTATGTAATTATAATCATTTGTACAAAATCGTTATACAACCATGATAATAATTATACAACTATGTTAACAATTATAAAATACTTAAATCACAGAATTGGGGTGAAGACTTTTGTCATAATCAAAACATGGTATTTAGTGCAAAAATAGTAGTGTTTTTTTACTAGTTTTTATGATCTCTATTAATTCTATAAAATATACTGTTATATTCTAAAGCATCTAAAAGCTAACCATGTCAACTTAATTAATGTATGCTGTATTTGAATATTAAAATTGATCCAAAAATGTTAAATTTTCTTATTAGTATTTTTCCCAAACAACTTTGCTTTTTCTTCAGAGAGAAAGTTTCGTGAACTGATAAAGTGATTTTTTTAAATCAATACATGAGGTATGTATGGATTATTTCCAGCTAATGATTAGCCAACATCTTTAAAGTTTTATTAAAATGTTTGATGATTGAGATCTTAGCACATCTTAAGATTTTAAATCATAACACACTTTTAAAAATTATTTTTAAGTTCCTATGGAATATTTTAAATGACCAAATCATTTCACAGTTATTTTTAATCCAGTTCAGGTCATTTCCATTCCTCAGACTTACAACAGATGGTATTAGGTTTTTGTCATTACTAATCAGCTAAAACTTTATTAACTTTATTAATTCAAAATGTGAAACTTTGTGTACATGTGTGTGAGAGAGATTCTTAAATCTCTTTTAAAATAACTTTCCTCATGAACTAGCAAGAGAGAGAGAGAGACAAAAAAGATAGAAAGAGAGAGAGGAATATTCACCTAATAGGATTGGAAGTTTTGGGCATATATCCTAAAAATATACATCCTTTAAAAACTGCTAAATTGACATTTTGCATTTATTACTTTCACTTTTTTTTGGTATTTGCAACTTAAAGTATTGGAGCAATTGAAGTGTCTAGAGAAATCTAAAGAGAAAATGTCTTTAGTGTCAATTACTACATATATACATATATATAAATTATTTGTTACCAAAGTTGCATATAATTATATTATTATGCAAACTTCAGCATCACTAAAAACCAGCATGTTAAATATGTTGCATCAAGTGTACTACAAATAGATCACTTCTGGCCTCACTGTACAATATTCTTTTTGCCCTGTTTACATAACCACATAAGTTTTCCCCTTGTTTTTATTATTCTCTAGTTGGACTTATAGTTTTAAAACTTACTTTAATTTTATTTAGTCTGTGTGGGATTTATTGCATCATATACAAATTAGTGAAATCACATGATGCATGTTGATCTATCTAAGCAAAATACCCTTAGGTTCTTTTTTTTTTTTTTTTTTTTTGACACAACCGGTGACATCAGGAGTTACTCCTGGCTATTTGCTCAGATATCGCTCCTGACTTGGGGGACCATATGGGTTGCCTTGGAATCAAACCTCAGTCTGCCCTGGGCAGTCACATGCAAAGCAAACACCCTACCGCTGTACCATGACTCTGGCTTCACTCTTAGGTACTAAATATTTTTGCAAATAATAGGAATTTGTCTTTTACTAAGGAGCAAGTAATCCAATAGACGGGACAAATCTTGATCAAATAAATTTTCAATCTCACTGAGATTGTTTTCCTAGATCTTGGCTACAGAAAATAATGCTACTATAAATATTGAGTGCACATATTTAATTTCAGTTACAGATTTTGCATTTTTATTTGATAGAAATTTGAGAATTCATTCAGTAGCAGATTTATAAAGTAACAGTTTTACCCTGTTTCTATTTTGGAAAATGGGGCAATTAACTCTGTTTTATTTGGCTGCAAGACTATTATTTGTAATTGGCATAGAATTAACATGCATTTTATATTTAAGGCATACAATATGATGATATATTTGTGTGTACATATTGCTGAAACTATCACCAACATAAGTCACACATTACTTCTCTTGTGTTAAAATTTAAGATCTCTCTGGGACCAGAGAGATAGAAGAGTGGAAAAACTCTTCCTTAAATGCTGCTATCCTTGGCTTGACCCCATATGGTCCTATGGCACTACCAAGGGTTAATCTGGAGCACTGAGCCAAGGATAGATGATACTTGAACACTATCAGGTGTGGCCCCTAAACTAAACAGAAAGTCTTCTTTATTTTAATCAATATTTTAATTCATTTATAATATTATTACCTATAATAAACATCAGATCTAATACATCAAGTATTAATTTGCTTTCTAAGGAAACTAGTAGACAGTTTAACTTCTTGATCTTTTCCAGGGAATATAAACATTGTGCTAAATTCTGATGGTTGTATTTTACACATTACACGGTAGAAAATGAACTTGGTGAATAATGTAGAATGATTAGAATGTTCACTCATTTCTTTTTTGTGTATGTGTGCAAAATATATCCCTAACAACATGGCCAATGATATCCAATTACTTATTAAGAAAATATTAAAGCTGAAGAGAATGTAGTTTTTCCATCCCATATAACTTACTTATAAGTCTTTTTGTGTGGGGGAGAGCACACCCTGCAATAATCAGATTAACTAGTAGTTCTGTGCTCATGTATCATACATGGCAGCATTCAGGGCACCCTAAGTGATGCTAGGCATTGAACTCTAGTAGGCTGCTGGCTAGGCAAGTGCCTTTTCTCCTGAACTATCTCTCTAGTGTTTGGAAATTAGCTTAGAATTTTAATCTTAGTTGGATTTATTCTGGAAATAATTTTTAATTAAACTCCATGTAAGGTATAGAAAGGTGTCTTTAACCTTTTCTCACATTTGAGCTAACTCCTGATAACTAGAATGTAGAAATATTAAAACTAAAATTAGGGGCCGGGCGGTGGCGCTGGAGGTAAGGTGCTTGCCTTGCCTGTGCTAGCTTAGGATGGACCACGGTTCGATCCCCCGGTTTCCCATATGGTCCCCCAAGCCAGGAGCGACTTTTGAGTGCATAGCCAGAAGTAACCCTTGAGTGTCACTGGGTGTGGCCCAAAAACCAAAAAAAACAAACAAAAACAAAAAAAAACAAACTAAAATTAGTTTTGTTGCAATTTTCTCAGTAACTTTAAAGTTTATAAAGCTCCCTTTTATACCAGTAAGTGAAATTATATAAACTAAAATTAAAAAAAGAAAAATATTACATATAACTTACAAAAATATTTAATGATTCAATGAATTTAAAATTATTTGAAATAAAAAAATCTATAATTCTTTTGTTGTTGAACCCAATTCTTTTATTTTTCTTTTATTCTTCTTTTATTGTTGAATCCAGTTCTTTTATTTTTCACATAGTGGTCACCTATTTTAATTTGATCATGACAAGTAAGTACAAAATAGAGAATATGGCTATCCTGATAATTCAATTGCAGATTACTTTCTCTTCCTTGATTTTGTACTTTTTTTCTTAAATTGTTTCCTTGTGGTTCATTTTTTTAAAAAATTGAATAATAGCATACAATCATAAAATATTAGATTAGGTTCTTGTTTTATAGATAGTATAAAATGAAACTATTTAATATAATTTAATTCTTTCCCCACATTCACTTATTTAATCTGAAAGGCACCTTGTATGTAAATAATGCATTTATTGTAGCTGTTATAGCTATAGAAGTAAAAGTGGTTATGTATTCATATTATATACTTACAAGAGTACTTGCAAACAGACGTGCAGTGCATTTATTATGTACGAACATCAGGCATGCATTGAGGCATTCAGTCATAGTCCTTAACAGGCTAGATTTAAAAGAGAAAAACATGTGCATATTATTGTCATTTTTTTCCTATCTCATTATTAATAGCAGAACACTGTCTGAAATAAAATTTTATTTTTAGTTTATGTCTACCATGGGTCTTTTATGATTGCCAAATTAACATATTATATCAATTAACATATCAAAAGTATATCAGTTAATGTATCTTTCACAACTGATTTGTTAGATTTGACATTTCGCAGTACATTATTTAAATAACAGAAGTCTTAAAACATTTTTAACAATTTAAATATGTTTTAACTTCATATTCTAAACGATGTGTTACCTTTTTGTTGATTTATGAAGTGTATTTTATTTTCACTGACAATGTCTAAAAACTATAAGCATATGAAACATATAAGAAGATCTTATGGAAAAATGTACTTATACATTGTCAGTGTTAAACAATATATTTATAATAGTAGTACTAAATAATCATTGTAGACATTATATCTAATTTTATTAAGATATTGTGATTTTCAACATTGTTTATAATAGAGTTGCTCCAGGCATAGAATCATCCAATACTAACCCTACCTCCAATGTCTTTATGCTCTTAAATTGACTCTCTCCAATGGTAGAGGAATATACAGAGGCCACGAGCTAACATTTTATAGGTAAAGAAACTAAAGTTGTGAAACAGTAGAGCATCAACTATGGTCACGAAACAGGGTAATAACTTTAACTAGCATTTATCTATTTAACACTAAAATACTTATCCCTAAAGATTTGAGAAAAGGATAGGGATAATTTTGTACTGGAAATTACCAGTATTTAAATACTTAGGTTTAATGTAATAGAGTTGAAGAACTGGGTCTAGAAAGTATCCACACATTATAAGTTGATACATTTAATTTTACCCACTTTTGTAGTGCTATCTTTTATAGCACTATGTTTGATACCTAGAAGAATTGGTGACACAGCTCCCAGGCCATAATTCACTTTGTCCTCTTTGTTACTTAAATCGTAAGCAATTTATCTCTGGCAGCACCCTGGACTTTTGGGAGAGTCACAATGAGTTTTAAAAGTGTCATGGTCCCTTGTACATGGGTAACACACAAATTTGTGAAATGTTCCTTTTTTTTAAGATGCTTCGAGTAGCTGGAACAATAGTACAACAGGTGGGAGTTTGCCTTGCATGCAACTGACGCGGGTTCAACCCCTAGCATCCCAGGTGTTCGTGAGCTTGCCAGGAGTAATTTCTAAACAGAATTGGGAGTAATCTCTGAGTTTCACTGGGTATATCCCCAAAACAAAACAAAAATAAATATGCTTAGAATGTTTGCATGTAATTCTTCCGCCACAAACAATAAAATAATAATTATTTGGATAACAATAAAAATGTTATTTTATCATGTGGAAAAGGAATTCTGTGCACATCATGAAGCATTTCAAGCTCTGCTCTGGTTGTTCTCTTTTCTTCAAGCATACACTGTGTCACCACACAAACCTCTACTGTGGCTCATCATCACAGTCACCATCTTTAAAGTTGTCTGCTCTTTTATGAACTTCAATTAAAATATTGTTTATCCAATTTGAAGCAGTGGATTTTAGGGAAGGGAGTGATGCTGAGTTGTCCAAAATACTGGAAAGCCTGATCCTTTCCTGGAGTGTCTGAATGTAAAGAAGCATGATTCAAAAGAATGCATCTCCAAGAATTCAACAGGAAGCAGCCTGGCTTCGGAGATTTGGTCAGGCATGTATCTTGGGGTTGGAGGTCATTTCCTCGGGTCTCTTAGATTAACATAATAGCCTGCTCTGGCTTTCCAAAAGGTGTTCTGAATTTCTTTCTGTGAACTGATTTTGTACATAGATCATACTTTGGACCCTTCATTTCCCACAGAGATCAGAGATATCTTGTGACTGGAGCTTCTGGCTAGTGAAACTCAATTCAATATGACACAATACACTTCATCTAATTTATTTCAGCAAGCCATTAAATTTTGTTTGATAAGATCCATATTATTTTTAATTGTGGGAAAATAGACATGAATTTAATTTTAATTGGACAGTTAAGTGTCTTTAAATGTATTTACAATATGAATACATGTACTTTTCTGTCTCCCTTAACCCCAGGTAATGTTCGTTATACTTTTTGGTCCTATGAATTTGAATATTTTAGCTGTTTAGATAAACTGAAACATAGAATATGTCTTCTTGATTTGGTTTATTTGATTTTTGCAAAATGTCTTTAAGGCTTCATGTATTGTATAGATATTAAGATTTCATTCCATTTTTTTTTAAATGGTGGCTACCAAGTAGTGTTAAAATACTCAAGGACTGTCCCAATATTTCAATATGAAGGCTAACTTAAGATACAGGACTGTTTGGGCTCTGTGATACTATGAATTATTGGGATACTTTGACAGTGCTCAAGCACTTTAGGGTCACTTCTAGCAGAGCTGTGGATGTTCAGGGCTGTACACATTGATGTTTAGAAGGCCACGTCAGGCTTGGAATTGAGCAACATTGAACTGAATGCAGGATTATGCCTTAACCCCTTTACTTTGTCATCAGCTTTTTCAATGCTTTATACAATTGAATTAGATCATGTCGTTTTAGACATGCCCTATTTTATTTATTAATTTATCAATAAAAATATTAGTTCTGTTCATCATTCAAAAAATGATGACTAATGATGCATGCACATTGATGTTCAAACTTCTGCAGTATGCTCAGTGGTGCTTGGAATAACATGTAATATTGGAAATTGAATCCCGAGGCCTCGTAGAAGGCAGAAGTGTACTCAAATCTTTTCATGTCTCTGGCTCCAAGACCCTGTTTAAGTCTTAACAAAATGAGAAATCATTGAACTATATTGTGCAATTTTACATTTAATTTCTTGAAAAGTCACTATATTTTCTTCATAGTAATCATTTTTAATTGTGTCAGCATCTCCCCATCCTTATAAAACAATTTCATTTATTTATTTATTTTTTTATTTGGTTGGTTGGTTTTGGTTTTTGTCTGTTGGTACTCAGGGGTTAATTAATCCTGGCAGGCTTGGAAGGAACCATATGGGATACTGGGAATCAATCCTGGGTCAGCCATGTGCAAAGCAACTATCCTACCCACTGTGCTATAACTTTGACCCAATAATTTTTAATTTACTTTTCCTTCCAGTTTCATTAGAATATAACGTGGCATACAAAAATGCAGAAGCAATTAAATTGTTAATTATAGACAGAGGTAAACTAGAAGTCCTGTGAATAATGATTGGGAAAACTATTGAGGAAAATGGTATACTCTTTCCATTTATAAAAGCAAAATATAAATGTGTGCTAATGATAAGGGAACTGAAGAAGAAATTTAGTTCTGAAAACCTTTTACCTTGATCTTGAAGAATAAGTTGTTTATTAGAGACAAGGGTGAAAAAAATTCTGCTTTGAGAGTTAGAAGGAAACATTACAACATTTTTTGAAATAAATTCTTTAATGAATTTAATGAATCTATCATGATGAAATACACAATTGCAGTTATTGAATAAGTTTCTGTCATACAACACCCTTCACCAATGCACAATTCCTGCCACCAATTTCCCTAGTTTACCTACTCTTCTCCCCGATGCCTACCTCTGGGGCAGACATTTATATCTCTCTCTATCTCTATCTCTCTTTCTCTTTCTCTCTCTCTTGCTCTCTCTCTTCTCTCTGTCTCTTTGTCTCTCTCTTTCTCTTTCTCTCTCTTGCTCTCTCTCCTGTCTCTGTCTCTTTGTCTCTCTGTCTCTCTCTTTCTCTCTCTCTCTCCTCTCTCTCTCACACACATACACACTAACTCTCTCTTTCCCTCCCCCCTCCCTCTCTTTATTGCCTTTCATACCTAGTTCTTGTCCAGAGTGATCATTTCCAACTATCTTTATCATAGTGGTCACTTCTCTGCCCTAACGGCACTTCTTCACTATTTGTGGCAAGCTTCCTAGCATTAAATGGTCCTCTTGGCTCTAGTCTTAACGGTTTTAGATATTATTTAGAGACCATCTTTGTTTTTTTATATATCACAAATGTTGAAACACCCTGCTTTGACCCAAAATAAAGGCATTTCCCCTACTTCGTCTTTCTTTCACTAACCCTTTAACTTATAAAAGTCCACCTTGATAGATACTTTTTTCTCTCACTGGACCCTTCCCCCTCCCAGTTGAATTTGAACTAATAAGAAAAGAGATGCTTCAGGTTGGTGGTCCCAGAGAGACCACAAGGCAAGAAGCCACCTGACTCCATGATTTTATCCCTATTATTAGCTTGGTTTATTAATTCTTTTTGGATACCCTGCTTCAGATCCGCTTACCCAGGGTTGGAAATCTGTCATGGGGATTTATTGTACACACAAATGAATGTGATCATTCTATGTATATCCCTCTGTACCTGACTCATTTTGCTCAGCATAATACTTTCTATATATCCATATAAGAAGACATTTCATGACTTCATTTTTTCTAATACCTGTATAATATTCTATTGTGGAGATGTACCATTGTTTCTTTATCCACTCATCTATTTGTAGGCATTTAAGTTGTTTCCAGAATCTGGCTATTGTGATTAGTGCTGCTATTACATAGGAATGTAGAGAGTTTTTCTGTTTTGTGTATTTGGACCCCTAGAGTATATTTACAAAAGTGATATTGCTGGGTAACATGGAAGTTCAATCTCTAATTGTTTGAGGATTGTTTTCCAAAAATGTTTGGATCAGTCTACATCCCCACCATCAATAAATGAATATTCTTTTCTCCCTGCATCTGTGTCAGCATTGGTTTTTCTTGTTCTTTATGATGTGTTCTAGTCTCTGTGTTGTGAGATAATATTTTACTGTTGTTTGGATTTGCATGTCTCTGGAGAATTTTTGTTAGTTTTTTTTGTTTGTTTTTTTTGGGTCACACACAGCAGCTCTCAGGGGTTACTCTTGGCTCTATGCTCAGAAATCGCTCCTGGCAGGCTCAGGGGACCATATGTAATCCCGGGATTCGAACCACTGACCTTCTACATGCAAGGCAAACACCTTACCTCCATGCTATCTCTCTGGCTGCAATGTGGAGGATTTTTAGGTGCCTATTGCCATCTGCATTTCTTTTTGAGAAAGCTTAAGTTCTTTTCTTCTCATTTTTGGATAGGATTAGATGCTTCTTTTTATTAAGCTCTACCAGTATTTTATATATCTTATATCTTGATTTTTATATCGTATCTCCTTGTAAGATACTATATATTTTACAAATTCCTTATCAGATGAGTTTTAGATGAATACTTCTTCCATTCCATTGGTAGTCTTTGTATCAGAGGCACCATTTCCTTTGAGGTTAAGAAGCTACTTAGTTTGGGACCAGAGCAGTGGCCCAAGTGGTAAGGTGTCTGCCTTGCTCGAGCTATCCTAGGATGGACCAACCACAGTTCTATTTCCCAGCGTCCCATATGGTCCCCCAAGCCAGGAGCGATTTCTGAGTGAATAGCCAGGAGTATCCCCTGAACGTCACCAGGTGTTCCCCTCCCCCCAAAACAAAAACAAACAAACAAACAATACCAACAACAACAAAAAGAAGAAGCTTCTTAGTTTAATGTAGTCTCATTTGCAAAATTATTATTGCAAAGTTATCTTTGCTTCTACTTGGTCAGTGGTGTTTTATCCTTACAGATGCCTTTAGCTTCAGTGTCATGGAGAGCTCTGCCTACATTATTTTTCTATGTACCTTATTGTTTCAGGCCTTATATAAGGTTTTTAATCCATTTTAATTTGACTTTTGTGCATGGAAATAAGAGATGTCTGAGTTCACTTTATTTTGCATATAGTTAACCAGTTTTCCCAACACCATTTATTGAAATGGTTTTGCTTGCACAAACCTTTTTTTTGCCCCTTTATCAAAGATTATTCATATTCCTGAGGATCTGCCTCAGAATATTAAATTCTCTTCCTTTAATCGTGGGGTTTGCCTTTATTCCAATGCCATGCGGTTTTAATGACTACTGCTTTCTATAAAGTACAGTTTGAAGTTGGAGAAAGTGAGGCCCCATCTTCTTTTTTCCAAGCATTGCTTTAGCTATTCATGAAGGTTTATTGTTCCATATGGATTTCAGGAGTGTTTGATATATTTCTTTGAAAAATGTCATAAGTATTCTTATAGAATTTGCATTAAATCATTACAATGCTTTGGGAAGTATTGCTATTTTAATTATGTTAATCTATTAACTCATGAACAGAAGATATGTTTCCATTTCCTTGTGTCCTATTTTATTTCTTGGAGAGAGTTTTGTAGTTTTTTTTATCTAGGTCTTTCATCTCTTTATTTAAATTGACTTTAAAGTCAACTAACTGAAGTATTTGATATTCTGAGACACAATTGTGAATTGAATTTTTTAAAATATTCTACCCTGTTGTTATTTGTATAAAGAAGTCATAAATTTTCACATATTAATTTTTTAGCTTGACACATTACTATAAAAATTTATTGTTTAAAGATGCTGTATGGTTGACTCTTTAGAACTATCTGAATATAGTACTATATCATCTGCAAAAGCTTGACTTCCCTTCCTATCTGGATTCTCTTCATATCTTTGTCTTGCCTAATTGCTTTGGTACTATATTTAATAGAGTGGCAAGAGAGGCAACCCTGTCTTGTACCAGATCTTAGAGTAAAAGATTTTATTTTTTTACCTATTGAGTTTAGTGTTTGCTATGGGATTGTGGTAAAGGGCTTTGACTATATTGAGGAAAGTGCCTTTAATTTCCATCGTGTTAAGAGTTTTTTGTTCTTTTGGGGGGGGGGGTTGGGTCACACCCTATGGCACTCAGGGTTACTCCTTGCTCTGCACTCAGAAATTGCTCCTGGCAGGTACTGGGGACCATATGGGATGCCGGGATTCTAATTACCATCCATCCTGGATTGGCTGCTTGCAAGGCAAACGCTATATCACTGTGCCATCTCTCTGGGCCCCTTGTTAAGAGTTTTTATCATGAATGAGTGCTGCATCTTGTCAAATGCTTTCTCTGTATCTATTGATATGATCACATGAATTTTTTCTTTATAATATGATGTATTATGTTGATTGACTTGCATATGTTAAACTATCCTTGAATCATTGGCATGAATCTTACATAGTAATGGTGTATGACCTTTTAGATAATATTTTGGACTCTATTTGGTAGTATTTTGTTGAGGAGCCTTTACATCTATGTTCATCAAGGATATAAGCCTGTAATTCTCATTGTGATATTTCTATTTTTGGTATCATGTCTATTATGTTAGCTCCATAGAAACTGTTTAAGAGTGTTTCTATTCCTTCAGTCTCTTGAAATAGCATGTTAAGGATTGGCAGGAGTCCTCTAAAGTTTTGAAAGAATTTACTAAGTGAATCATCTGGGACGACTGTACTTTGTAGGAAAACTTTGACTAGCCTTTCATTTTCCTGAATAGTGATAGGTCTGTTCATATATTCCATATCATCTTAGTTCAATCTTGGGAGGCTATAAGAGTCCATGAATTTATCCATATTTTCTAGGTTCTCTCATTTTGTGTCATACAGACTGTCAAAGTAATATCTGTCATCCTCTAAATTTCTGTGGTGTCTGTTATGACATCCTCCTTTTATTTCTGATTCAGTTTATGAAGCTTCTCTCTTTGTCGGTCTTGCTAATAGTTTATTAGGATAATCAATATTATTTATATTTTTGAAGAATCAACTCTTGCTTTTATTGATCTTTTGGGTTATTTTTTAGATGTCCAGTTAATTAATTTATGCTCTAAGATTTATTATTTCCTTCCTCCTACATGCTTTTGGCTCATTATTTTGGCCATTTTCAATTTCTTAAGCTGTGCCATTAAGTTGTTTTCTTAGGTCTTTTCTTCCCAATAAATGCTTGCAAAGCTATAAATTTTCCTCTTAATACCTCTTTTGCTATATCCCCTGATAATTCGTGTCCTCATTCTCATTTATTTTCATGAATGTGTTGATTTCCTCTCTGACCTACTTGTTGATCAGTAGGGAACTATTTAATTTTCAGATGTTAAAGTTATTCTCTGTTTTGGCTTGTAATTCACTTTCTTTTCAGTACATCACGGTCTGAGAAAATAGTCAATACAATTTCTATCCTCTTGATTTGATGAGGTATATATTGTGGCCCAGCATGTGATCTATCTTTGAGAATGTCCCATGTACATGGGATAAGAATATACACCCAGCTTTGTGGGTATTTAAGATATATATGTGTATATATGTATGGGTATTTAAGATATATATGTGTATATATGTATACACATACACATATACATATATGTATATACATATGTATACATATATATTCATATACATTAAGCCACTTTACTCCATTACTGTCTTCAAAACCAATATATACTTATTGATGTTAGATTGGTTGATCTATCAAGAGTTGCCAGAGTGATCATGAAGTCTCCAACTACTACTGTATTGCTGTTGATGTCTTTCATCATGTCTATTAGCACTTGTTTTACATGTTTTACTGGCCCTTCATTTTGAAATATTTGATGCATGTGTATGTTTAGTAATGTCAATTCTTCTTGATGTGCATATCTTTTGATTATTAAGAAATGATACTTTCTGTCTCTTATAACCTTTTTAAATTGGAAATCTGTGTCATTTGATATTAGTATGGCCATCCCAGACTTTTTAAAGAGTTTTTTATGTAAAGTACTGTCTTTCAATTTATGACTTTGAGTCTGTGTTTGCTTTGACTATTCAAATGTTTTTCTTGCAGACAGCAAAAATTTGGATTTGATTTTCTGACTCATTTTGCCACTCTGTGTTTCTTAATTGGTACCTTTAGTTCATTGACATTTAGAGAGATTGTTGGCATAGAATTTTGTGTGTGTGTGTGTGTGTGTGTGTGTTTTGGGTCACACCTGGTAGTGCTCAGGGGTTACTCCTGGCTCCATGCTCAGAAATTGCTCCTGGCAGGCACAGGGAACCATATGGGGCATCGGGATTCGAATCGATGACCTTTTGCATGAAAGGCAAACGCCTTACCTCCATGCTATCTCCCGGGCCCCTGTTATAGAATTTTTAAGCCATCTTTTTAATTTTTTAATATAAATAAAATGTGGACCACTACCTAGCATTTAAATTTTATTCTTAATTGAACTAAAACACACTTGATATCAAACTTACATGACACTGATATATTATTGAGAAAATAAGAGCTATTATTATCCAGTTTTATCTAATGCCATCAGAAAGTATTATACAATTTAGTCGTTCAAATAATGGTTGTGAGTATGCATTCTGGGTTTAACTTCTAGTTCAGCCTCTGAGATTTAGCATGATTTGGAGTTTTCTTAATAGTCTCAGTCTTCATTTTACATTGCTACCAATTTGTGTCTCTCCCATCAACTGGAAAAGTTATATTATTGAATTGTTAGAATAGAGCCCAACTTGGTTAGACTCTTGTGCCATTTTCTGCATCTTGAGCAGTTAAAGTTCCAAAAAGAAAATCAATGTCAGTATGAACAAATGCTTATTAAAGGCAGCTGGAAGAAATACAAAACCATATAAACAACTATGTTTTACTGGAAAGAGTATTTGACTTTTAAATTGAGAAGGTGTCTCCTCATCCCCATCTTCCTGCATCAACTTACCTGATGGTAAGACTAGCCCACTTCTGGGAGGAGTCTTTAGAAGGTAACAAAAGGATTGTCTGAGGGCTGTAAAGGGTATTCAGAGAGGATTCAGAGAGAGAGATGCAGCAAGCAATGGAAGGAGAAGCAAGATGGAGGGAGAAAGAGACAAGCTTGAATGCAGGGCTAATTTTGGAACTGGCTTAAAAGGTTTTAAAGCTTAGGAGCCACACGTCGTGGTTAGGAACTTGAATAAAGTTTCATGTCTCCTGGAACTTGACTATCTGTGGATCATTTCCTTGCAGCTATCCTGAACCCTCAGACCTGTCAGACCCGCCAGTTGGAGGGAGTTGCAAGTGTGTGGCTCAGGTGGGCAGAGAAAGGCCTCTCACCATCCATCACACCATCATCCATCACCATCCAGGACTCAATAATTAATATGTTTTTGTTACAAGAAGGACGAAAGAAAGCTTCTAAAGATGATATCACAATTGCAAACCAATGACCAGAAACTGATGAAGTTTATCTGAATTGTGTTTTGGAATACACAAGAATTAAATGTTTTTACAAAGGAAAAAGGTAGAAGATAATGTTGAGAAAGTGATATTTCCTGAAGTCAACAGATTTAATATTTAGATATTCAAGAAGACAATGCAGTAAGAGAAAATTATAAGAAGAAATATTGCATTTGAAACACTTTTAAATGGATAATCTATAAAATATTTTTATTTAAATTACCATTATGATATAATATTACCATTTCCTGTTTAGTACATCTAGCTGCATTACTTGACAATATAGCAAAATGAATACATGTCAGGTTCAACACCTTTGACTTCATTGGTTTTCAGGACACATTATAATGTAATGTGGCTCAGGTGGGCAGAGAAAGGCCTCTCACCATCCATCACACCATCATCCATCACCATCCAGGACTCAATAATTAATATGTTTTTGTTACAAGAAGGAAGAAAGAAAGCTTTATTTATTGGCTTTTTCATATTCCATACTTAATTTTTATGGTGAAAAAAATTCTATATTGAAACTTACATAATTTCACCTGTCTTCACTTTACATCTTTTGAATATGTCATTCACAGGCCAGCAGATCATGATCTTTTATTTTAATGATCAATAATTTTAAACACCTTGATTACAAATATGATTGTAGCTGAATTTCAGTCATGTAAAGAACACCATCCTTCACATTCCCATCACCAATGACCCAATTCTCCCTCTTTCCACCTCCCCCCCCCCCCGCCTGTACTCTAGACAGGCTTTCTATTTCCCTCATTCATTCACATTGTTCTGATAGTTCTCAGTGTAGTTATTTCTCTAACTGTACTCACCAACCTTTGTGGTGAGCATCATGTCGTGAGCTGGACCTTCCAGTCCTCTTCTCTTTATCTCTGAGAATTATTGCAAAAATGTCTTCTATATTTCTTAAAACCCATAGGTGAATGAGACTATTCTGTGTCTCTCTCCCTCTGACTTATTTCATTCAGTATAATAGATTCTATGTACACCCATGTATTAGAAAATTTCATGACTTCATCTCTTCTGTTGGCTGCATAATATTCGATTGTGCATATGTACCACAGTTTCTTTAGCCATTCATCTGCTGAAGGGCATCTTGGTTGTTTCTAGAGTCTGGCTATTGTAAACAGCGCTGCAATGATTATAGGTGTGAGGAAAGGATTTTTGTACTTTACTTTGGTGTTCCAAGGGTATATCCCAAGGAGAGGTATAGTTGGACCATATGGGAGCTTAATTTTCAGTTTTTGGAGGAATCTCCATATCGCTTTCCATAAAGGTTGGACTAGACGGCATTCCCACCAGCAGTGAATAAGAGTTCCTTTCTCTCCATATCCCCGCCAGCACTGCTTGTTCTCATTCTTTGTGATGTGTTCCATTCTCTGTGGTGTGAGGTGGTACCGCATAGTTCTTTTGACTTGCATCTCCCTGATGATTAGTGATGTGGAGCATTTTTTTCATGTACCTTTTGGCCATTTGTATTTCTTCTTTATCAGTGTCTGTTCATTTCTTCTCCCCATTTTTTGATAGGATTAGATTTTTTTTTCTTGTAGAGTTCTGTCAGTGCCTTTTATATTTTGGACATTAGCCCCTTATCTGATGGCTATTGGGTGAATAGTTTCTCCCATTCAGTGGGCTATGCCATCTTTTTTTTTTTTTTTTACAAGTTTGGTGTGCTTGTGGGTTTTTATCTTTTCTTAATGTACTCCCTTCAGTTCTTTATTTTTTTAATATAAAATATTTAAGCACCATGATTACAAGCATGATTGTAGTTGGGTTTCAGTCATAAAGAGAACACTTCCCCTTCACCAGTGCGACCACTCCATCACCATTGCCCC
>PVKC010015248.1:0-21453 GCA_004027635.1 Crocidura indochinensis
AAGCTCTTGGAAAGAAAAATAATTGGGAACCATCTGTATCACCTCATCAGGGCCAACAAGGATTCTCATGATCCCACCTGACAGAGGATTAAAATGATGCTGGCAGGTTTGGGAAATGAAATCATCATAGTGATGCACTGGTTCACCCCACACAGCTCTGCTCTATGCTCACACACAGCTTCCAGCTGACGGGCCTCCAGAATCAAGCTAATCCACCTTTTCATGATGATCTGGGGAAGCTGACAAAAAGTAATTTCAACATGACCTGAAAACTAACTGAACCAGATGAGAGATGGCAAGAGATTCATCTCTATCCACCCCCCTCCTCTACCGCCCCCCCCAAGAAAATTCTCATAGTTGTTCAATCTGCATCTGTCACTAGGTAGCTAAATACTCACAAAGAGCTTTTTCCAGGACCAACCAGTAAAAGAGCGAAGCGAAAGAAATGCAGGGCTCGTGCCAACCTCATCAAGCTAACTTTATGGTACAATGCAGTTACTTAACCAGATGTTGGGGGCCAACGAATTTTCAAAGGCCAACTTACACTTGGGGGATTATTGCTAATCCACGGCTCCAAGCACGGTTACTTGCTCTCTACAGCTCTTCTACTGCCTTTTTCCTGTCCTGAAATGCCTTCCCTCATTTTCATCCTAGTTAGTGAAGTGGGACTGGGGAGATATTAAACTTCCCCCCCAAGAGTGCAAAGCTGCTGCCATGGGGTTTTGCTGATCAAGTTCTAAAAATGGCCCGTTCAGCCTCGTAGACATCAGACGTTTGGTGCCAGTCTGTTCGTTGAGGTTTTGGGGCTGGTGCGCTGGAAAATGGAAGATGGTCTCCACAGAGAGTGAGAGGAAAATGGAGGAGGAAATGAGAGAGGATGATGGTGAGGAAAAAGAGGGGAGAATGAGGCCTGTTTGGAGGGCAGTTGCAACAATTATAGAGAGAAGAAAAGCAGTCGCTGGTGGAGGAAAGCAGAGAGATAAGGTTAACAGATACCTTAATTTTGATTTTTATTTGTTGTTTGCTTTGGGAGGGATTTTTGGTATTGCTGGAGTTCACATCCTGGATCACACACACACATACACACACACACACACACACATACACACAAAGCAAGTGCTTGACCACTAAGCTACTATCCATCCAGACCTTGATCTGTTGTGTTGTTTTGATTGGTTGGTTTTTGTTTGGTTGTCACTGTTGTTGTTTACTATAAAAGCATAATCTAAATGAGGTCTGATTTATAGAAGCTGAGGCCTATTTCCATACCTCCTGGTTTATATTCCCTGGCTATCCCAGATATCCCAAATATAGCTTCCAAATGTCATCATTGTTTCTAAAAATCCAAAGGATTAGGGGCCCGGGAGATAGCATGGAGGTAAGGTGTTTGCCTTTCATGCAAAAGGTCATCAGTTCGAATCCCGGTGCCCCATATGGTCCCCCGTGCCTGCCAGGAGCAATTTCTGAGCATGGAGCCAGGAGTAACCCCTGAGCACTGCCGGGTGTGACCCAAAAACCAAAAACAAACAAAAAAAATCCAAAGGATTAAAACTGCAGATCACCTCAATAAAGTTTTCAATGAATTTTAATCTAGGCTCTGAGAGGGATCAAGGCTCAAAAAGGCTACTTCTCAGTCAAGGTCACACACCAAAGGCTGCAGCAGACAGACCTTCAAATGCTGGTTTCATTCCACTAAAATCTGGCCTGAGATTATGTCAGTATCTGTCCACTGAAAATAATATATTTACTTTTTAAATTCTCAATATTTTGGGGCCCTGGAGATAGCATGGAGGTAAGGCATTTGCCTTTCATGCAAAAGGTCATCAGTTCAAATCCCGGTGCCCCATATGGTCCCCCGTGCCTGCCAGGAGCAATTTCTGAGCATGGAGCCAGGAGTAACCCCTGAGCACTGCCGGGTGTGACCCAAAAACCACCAAAAAAAAAAAAAATTCTCAATATTTTAAGCCTTGAACTTATATAAGACAATAAAACCTTGCACAGTACTTTTGGACTAAACCGTTCCCCCAAAAAAAGTTTGTTCAAGTCCCTTCCCCTCCATTTCCTGGCTCTACACTTAATTCAAGCCTCCAGATCTGTTTCATGGAGGTTGGCATGAAGGCAGGACTGGGAAAGTGTCAGAGCGTCTCTAATAAGCATAAACTGACCGGCTGCTAAATCCTTTGCAAGAAGTGAAGCTTTTGCTGTCTCACTCCTTCTCAGTCAAATTACAGGGACTGATGTTTTGGCTGATTAGGTCTGCAATGAAAATGGTGATAGAAGCTATTTGAGAACCCACAGCGGTTCCCACTTAAATCAGAACACGAAGACCTGCCCGAGATACTCTATCTGAAATGATTTCAACTCGTCACGGTCTCTTGCACATGTCAATATTCTGTCCTTCACAAAGGTAATCAATAACAAAAGAGAAAAAAAATGCAGCAAATCTGGGTAAGAAAACGCACCCGCCAATCACCAGCTGAATGAAATGCCGTCGCTGTTCTGTCAACCTTAGCTGCGCTCCTTGCCCCTACCATGCCGTGCTTTGTTCTTAGTGTAAGCTGTCCTATGAACTATTTTTGCTCTCTTGCTGTGTTAACTTTTGAAATTGAATTTCTTTTTTCCATCCCAGGCTGTCAAGGATGCTGGTGTTGACTATCCAAGCTCACTGGCTTGAAGTTCAGACTTGTTTTTAATGGGAAAGAAAAGAAAAATCTGGGGGAAGGAGAGACAAAATAGTGGGTAGGCTCTTTGCCTTGCATGCAGTTGACTCAGTTTGATCCCCGGAACCCTATATGGATCCTAGAGCCCTACCAGGTGTGATCCCTGAGTGCAGAGCCAGTAAGTAGCCCTGTGGACTGCCCAATTTGGTTTCCAATTTTTTTTTAAATCTTAGGAAGCAGAGAGATAGTACAGTGGGTAAACAACTTAAACAAGTTGTTTTGCATTCAACCAACCTCAGTGAGTTCAATCCCTGGCAATCTGGGATTGACCCAGAAGTAAACCCTGAGCCCCATTGGGCTACTCCCAGAAAATTGTGAGGAAGGATGGGCATCAGTCCTGGCAATTCTCAAGGGACCATGTGATGCTGGAGATTGAACCCAACCTTTCCTCATGCAAAGCCTGTACTCTAGTCCTTTGAACTATCCATTTTCCCTCAGTACAATTTTCTGGATTCCAAGTGTCTGCTTCAGGTCTTGAGAGGCTCTGAACTTGGGAAAACTCACCTAATGGTTGTAAAAAGGCATAAACTACCAACATTGAGTCTCAACACATATTTGTGATAATTCCTACTTTAGTCTATGTGGAATTTTCCAGAGCAACTCATATGCTAGGATAGAAATCATAGCCAACTACATTGAATGATTTTCTCCTCCGCTGATATATATGTATATGTATATATACACATATGCATACCTATATAAAAAATTATATGTATAGTGTTGAGGATTTCTTTAAGTCTTTGTAAATTTTATATAGAAGGGAAACTAATTAGCCACAGTGTTGGGGAAATGGCTAAGAGCTCTCCATTAGGGCAACAGCTTGTTCCCCTCTCTATAATCTTCTTCTCTTCCTATCACCCCAGGGAGAGAGAAACAGATTTAAAGAGAACTACATCACACTGACTTTTGGTACCCTTTAATAAGCCCTTATAGGGTTCAGCTTCCTCTCTAATTCACTGCAGATTGGGTATATTAAAGAAGGTACGAAATAACAAGTGGATGCCTTAATTACCATGTCTCAGAATCACTAACATCCTGGGAGGGAATGAGTGAGTGTCTAAAGCTGTGATGAAGCTCCCCACCTTATCCTCCAGTTACACATGCATTGCTAGAAACAGATCTTTAGAAGCATGACACAAGCTAATGAGCATGATCCTGTTTTGTACATGTTACAGAATGCAAGTGCTATTGTTGTTATTACTTTGACATGGGCACAAACATATCTTCAAAAATGTCACTTTTCCAGGAAATGCACACTGGTGAAGGGTAGGTGTTGGAACATTCTTTTTTTTTTTTTTTTTTTTTTTTTTTTTTTTTTTTTTGGTTTTTGGGTGACACCCGGCAGTGCTCAGGGGTTACTCCTGGCTCCATGCTCAGAAATTGCTCCTGGCAGGCACAGGGGACCATATGGGGCACCGGGATTCAAACCGATGACCTTTTGCATGAAAGGCAAACGCCTTACCTCCATGCTATCTCCCGGGCCCCGGTGTTGGAACATTCTATGACTGAAACTCAACTATAAATTTTGTAACTCTGTATCTCATGGTGATTTAATTTAAAATTTAAAAATAGTATTTTGAGGAGCTGGAAAAATAGTACAGCATGTAGGGCACCTGCCTTACTAACATTTAACCTGAGTTTGATCCCTATGGTCATTCAAGCCCACCAGGAGTAATATCTGAGCATAGAGCCAGAAGTAACTCCTGAGTTCCATTGGACATGGTCTAAAAAAAAATTTTAATGCCACTTTAGGGTAGCCACAATGTAGATAGGGCCCTACACTGTCAACTGTGTCATCAGCTATTTGTGTTCAGGTCTTCTAGGAAAGATCCCACAGGGAGCAAAACTGAGTTTCCCTATAGACTTCCTTTGTGGACTGAATGTGACCATTTGTCAAATTTTCTGTGACTAAAAGAGCATAGAATAAGAAGAAAGCGTGTAGAGGCTCCACTTTCCATAATCCAGCTCCAAGTGAATGGGTTTGAAGCAGGAACTCCACAAGAATTAAGAAAACACGACAGACATAGGGAGAAAAAAATGGGGTTGGGAGCTTCCAGCTTTGTGGACCAAGTCCTCCCTGTAAGAAAGATCTTTATTGACCAGATTCAATAAAGGAGGGGGCAGACAGAGTTAACAGACAAAAATACCTATCTAATGAAAATCAAGCCTAGGTGAGTCTTTACACTTCAAAAGAAGTCGATGAAGGAAAGAGGAAGTAGGGGAAAGTCTCTGTTTTGAGGAAAGCAGGGTATGTGCTCTATGTTTAGCTACAAAAGAGGATCTCTGCTCAAGCAGCTGGAAGGAAAAGAAATACCCCCCAATTTCTTCAAAGTGACAGATAGTGAGCCAGTGATGGGAGAAAGCCAATAATGTGCTGATACATTAGAACACTTTCAGGAGGGTGGGGACGTGTGCATATGTAGCTAGCCTGTGCATATAGGTTTATATAAATTTTGCTGATATATAGCATTCTAGCAACCCACTTATCAATAATAACAAATGACACGATGTTGCTGAGTTTTGCTGAATTCTGGTGTTCCCAGTCATGGGCCAATGAGCAAGAGTTACAACATGGAAGTGGTTGACATTTCCCTTCACGAGGCAAAGGCAAATGAAATAATGAAGCTGTCGATCAGAACTTGCCAACGTGGTAAAGGATTTCCTTGCTAAATCAGATGGTAGTTGCAAATGCTAAAAGAATTTCCTCAATATTTTAAACTCTTAGAGCCAGGGAGATAGTTCAGCAGGCTGGAGTGCATGCTTTGCATGCAAGAGTCCTAGGTTCAACCTCCAACATTGCTCCAGAGTACCACCAAATGTGACCTAAAAACCACTTTTATTCTCTTCGTAAGGAAGGATGGGATCCTTTTCAAGTTTAATATTCCCTTATTGCTTTCTTAAATTTAGGCCACCAACAAAACAAAATTCATTTCCAGAGTGTAGATACCCCAACTATGGCTGATTCTAACCTTCCTACATGGTACCATAGAATATAGTTCTGATAACGAAGACACAAATCACCTCCAGAGAGACACTAGAACAAAACATGTGATTGAAAGAGTTTGATCATATATAATGCATTTGATCTTTTCCTATGTATTTCTTTAATTACAAGTTTATACCATTTCATGCTTTAAAAATAACTGTGTTTAGTAGCTGACTTGAAACCTTCCTGAAAAGTGTATAACTAGCTAGTACAACAACCAGGCTAGTAGAGGTAGTTCCAAGACACTTCTCAATATAATCCATATTCCCTATGGCTGAGGAGGGAGAGGGCTAAAATTTTTGAGAGACTGATCATTGGAGACACTCGTGTACATGGATTTGGGGTCTTAGGAAATTTTCCGATGGAAAGTACTAGAAACTATATGCTGGCTTATGCACCATGACTCCTAACACAGAACTCCTAAATTCCTTAAAATTTCCTGGTCTGATGATGATACTCTTTATTGGATCCTTAGTAGCTCCTGGAAGAGGCTTGTTCTGGTCATCACAAGGACTAAGCCATGATTAGAAGTTTAGCATATCCAGCCCTATTCCTCCATCCCCATTCCCTCCATGAAGGGCAAAGGGACTGGAGCTTAAGTTAATCATGCTAATCAGATGAAACCTCCATAAAAAAAAATCCCTCTAGTTTATTGCTTTGCAAGTTTGCAGGTTATTGAGTATATTCACATCTAAAATATTGTCTAACCCAACTGCCTAGAGACAGAAGCTCCAGAACTCATCCTAATAGCCCTTCTTTTGGAGGCTCATATATATCATCTATCAGATGCTCTCATGTCTAACAAACAATCAAATGTGTTTACCTGTGATCTGACCTAGCAAATCTGAGGAGAAAGACTTGGGAACCCCCAAGTAAAGAAGAAAGCCATAGTTAACCCAGAAACCTACCATGTAGGACTAGGACTGCACCCTTCATCTGTGGGGTCCCCCATAACTCCATTCAGTGGCAGTATTGAATTCAGTGATTGTACCCCAGCTCGTATCAAACCCACATATTGGAGATCTCTATGTTATAATGCCACAGTACACTGGAAGCAAAGCAGATATGCAAAAACATGTGGTCATTTTGTTGCTTGTGACCCAGTAACTAGACCTGATAGTGAAGGTGTGGAAAGCCCAGCAGAGCTGTAAGTGAAGCTTCTCCAAGTGGTGCAGGCTCCTCCCAAAGGTCCACATCAATCCTCACCTTTGCTCTCTATATTCCAATAATTATCTCTTAGCAGGAGGTTAGGTTTGGTTCTGAATCCCACCCTTCGTGGGGCAGGATGAAGGCCACTATTCCATACGCTGGATCCCTGTTTTCATCAGTGTGCTTCACCAGTGGCTGTTGAATCAGTTGGCAGTTGGATTAATCACGTAAGTTTAATATGCCCTTATTCACATTTGCTCTATTACTTTCTTTGCAAAGGGGTGGGCATATCTGGCAATGCTCAGGGGTTTCTCCTGACTCTGCACTCAGGAATCACTCCTGGTGGGCTTGGAGGACCTTTTGGGATGCCAGAGATTGAACCAGGATTGGATACATGCAAAACAAGTGCCATACCTGCTGTGCTATTGCTCCAGCCCTTTCTATTACTTTCTTAAATCCAGACCAACAACAAAGCAAATGCCCATGCTCTAATGAAGCATCATTTTGCAGGGGAAAGCATGATGATACCTGATAACAATTTCACAGTTTTAGGAGGCTCCTAACTCCAAATAATAAAATGAGATTTAGGACTGGAGAGATAGTACAGCAAGGAGACCATTTGCCTTGCACATAGCTGACAACCTGGTTCAATATCCCGGCATCCCATGTGGTCCTTGGAGCACTGTCAAGAGGGATGCCTGAGTGCAGAACCAGTAGTGAGCCCTGAGAATTACTAGGTGTGACCAAAATTTAAAATAAAGCAATAAAATGAAATAAGAGTGAAGCATAATCATCATGAGAATTCTTTTAAATGCAGGGCTCTAGATCTAGAGTTTAGAACTAAAACTCTTTGCTTCTATTTACTGCCTCTGAACCCCCACTTGCCACTAGTAACATTGGGATAACAATTTTACTCACTTAGAGTTGTCTGAGGATTAAAAAATGTCTCTTGCATTTAGAGAAAATAGCCCATATCGTGGATTTTTTTTTTTGGGGGGGGGTTGTTTTTTTCGGGCCACACCCATTTGATGCTCAGGGGTTACTCCTGGCTAAGCACTCAGAAATTGCCCCTGGCCTGGGGAGACCATATGGGACGCCGGAGGATCGAACTGCTGTCCTTCCTTGGCTAGCGCTTGCAAGGCAAATACCTTACCTCTAGTGCCACCTTGCCGGCCCCGTGGATTTTGTTTTTAACAAGAGAAAGCACCTATAATTAAGGGTGATAAAAAAAAAATCATGAAATTCCATCTTACTTATGTTTCTACAGTCGACTGGTAAAAAAAACAATGACAATATTTTTACAATTTCTCTCATCAAAAAGTAGAGTGTATTTCTGTACCTCTCAGATAAGGAAAGGCTTGGTGAAAGGGCTATTAGCAAATATAATACAAGCATAGGATTAATAATCATTTACACAAGTATGTGACAATTTATTTTTCTCTTGCTTATGGGAACTTTTCTGCTCTCATGTACTGCTTGCTGGAGATTGAGAAACAGAAAACCATTTCTCTATTTGTCATCCTTGTCACTGCTGGATATGTAAAGGAAACCAATAAGCAGTCCCAACCAAAGACAAAACCACCTACAGGACACAAAACTATGAGCAAAACGATTACTGTTTTAAGCCACTAAATATTGGGATTGGTTGTTATGCAGCAAAAGCTATCTGATACTGGTAGCAGCTCTGTATTTCAACAAAATCTAAGGAATCTTGAAATTCCTTATCTTGCCAGGACCAGAGAGATATCTCAAAGGGCTGGAGTACATACTCTATATGCAAGATATTTTGGTTTAGTTTCCAGTGCCACACACTTTCCTGATAACCAAACCAAGCTTAGCCTCTAGTACCCTTGGGTTTGGACCCTTCAAATAAATAGAAATAAATACCATAATCATGTGAATGAATGAGAGAACTGGAAAACCTGTCTGGAGTACAGGTGTGGGTGGGGTGGGAGGGAGGGTGACTTGGGACATTGGTGGTGGGAATGTTGCACTGGTGAAGGGGGCGTTCTTCACATGACCAAAACCTAATCACAAAGACATATGTAATCAAAACGTTTAAATTTAAAAAAGAAAAAAGAAAAAAACAAAAACAAAAAAAAAAAAGAAAAGAAAAAAATAAGGCCTCCCAATTCTTACCACAGGCTGTGTTCTTCACACGGACTGTATAGAAAGAGGAGGTACAGTAAACACACACACAAAAAAAAAAACTCTTGTCCACAAATGTTCATAATCTTTTTTGTTTGTTTGCTTGCTTGTTTTTGGACCACACCTGGTGGTTCTTAGGGATTACCCCTGGTCTGTGCTAGAAATTACTTTTGGCTGACTCAGAGGACCATATGGGATACTGGGTATTGAACTCAAGTAGGCCAAGTGCAAGACAAACACCCTACTCACTGTGCTATAGCTCAAGTCCCAACACAAATAATTATCATCTTTTTCTTGGGGGGGGGGTCACACCCTGCAACACTCAGGGGTTACTCCTGGCTCTGCGCTCAGAAATCACTACTGGCAGGCTCAGGGGACCATATGGGATGCCGGGAATCCAACCACCACCCTTCTGCATGAAAAGTAAACGCCCTACCTCCATGCTATTTCTCTGGCCCCATAATTATTATCTTTTTTAAGTGAGAAAGACAATTCACAAAATATATTCAATGTAAGAGTTGTCAGTATGTTCATGAGTCATTTTTATGTTCCCTTAATATTAATATCAGTTTGTATGTTTTTTTTAATTAATTGAATATGAGTGACTTTAAAGCTGCCCAACCATCCTCCCAGAGTCAAAGCTGCAAGAGATAGGAAGATGTAAAGTCTTTCCTGGAGGAACTTCTCTGGGTTTACAAGAGAGAGACAGCCTGGCCAGATTGTTCCCATTACCTTGAGCAACGCCATTTCAAAGTCAGGATTACATTGGTCCCCTCCAAAGTTATCCACATTATCATTTCAATTAAGCGTATGGCTGAGGCATCTAATGAGGAAGACTCACGTGATGGTCATGGAATCAATAAAGTCTTTCTGGACTTATTGATTTAGCATTTTCCATGCAGTAGAATTGATTCATGTCTTCAGATTTATTTTGATAACTCAATGATAACTCCACTATTCCAAAATTAATGTCATCTTTTCTTCGGGCCAAACCTTTTTTCTTATGCCATGAGAAAATCTGCTCTGAAGGCAAGCTGATTTTGCTAAGTAATTCCATGGCTAACAGGCTGCCATAAATCAAAGGAACCATAGATTACTCTCATTGTAAATCATCCTTGGCATGGCAAAGTACAACAGCATTTATTTGTCAGAACTGAGATTGCATCGTGCAGCGCCTCTTCCCTGTCAAAATGAATATCTTCCAACCTCAACCCCACTGTCTCAGGCATTGTTTCGGCAGCACGGCACATTCTTTTCAAACAATGCTCTTTTCTCCTCTCACATCTGAAGTTTGTAGAATTCTTGGGTGTGGGGGGGGGGTCCCAGTTCCTAATTAGTATGATCTTATTGAATGAGAGAAACCTTAGTCTTTGTTCAAGGAATATTCATCTCAGGCACACACAGCAACATAATTATTCAATGTCATGGAAATGAGTATATATGCCAATGCTTTGGGGGAAAATAAACAAAACAAATCTATAAACCCAAAAGAAATCAGAGGATATTTTTTCTGCAAGAATGTTGAAAAGGAACCTGAAAACATTGGTGGAGGGAAATTGATACTTAATTGGTATTGATGGGACGGTATTAGAGCATTATGAACACCTTTGTAAATCACAATACCTTAATTTGTAAATATGTATTTATTTTTTTTAATGACAGAAAAGAACAATCTAGTTAATAGCAAAGTCCTGCAAAGTCACTTCCTACAGATTTATTTTACTGCACAGTGACATTCCACCTCTGGGCTTGGCCTACCTCTCGTTCAGAAACTTTTTGGGTCCCTCCAGATGACTGCAATTGGCACCTCATTTCCCTCCTCACCACTATCCCTGTTTCCATTCATTTCTATACCATAACTAGAAATATTTTCCCTCTAAAAATTATAGGAGCCAGAGAGATGGTACAAAGGGTAAGGTACTTGCCTTGCATGTAGCTTACTCCAGTTTGATCCCTGGTACTCCTAACACCCACCCCCATACACACCAAGCATGAGTAGTCCCTGAGTAAAGAGACAGGGTAAAACCTGAGCATCACTAGATATGCCTCCCCTAAAAATAAAAATCAATGTTAGCTATGATGTCAAGATATTATTGCCAATATATTCTTATCATGCTTATCATGATAATGAAAAATAACTTAGCCCAGTTATCCAATAAATTAACACAAAACCTGCTGGTCTTTGCCACCTCCCATACCCTTGCACTATACCTGCAGGTGTGTCCAGGTGATATAAGATAAATTGATGGAAATGCTGGAATCTGAGAGAAATTGACAAAAATTTATGGGCATTAAGAGGAATGAAGATGAAGAAGAATTTTGTGCACAAGAAAAGCCTGGATCACCAGAGCGTAGAAACTGAAGCAAAATAGTTTAATGCAAAACTTTGTTCTTCCAAGTCACATCAGCCTTACATAAAATTTATCTTAGGTAAACCTACATGCATGCTTGCTTCACGTTTAAAGATGTAAAAATTGAGTAGGCCCTTCGTTCAGACAGAGATTTGGCAGGGTGATCTGAAATTTTGAAATCTTGATCTGCATGAATAAACTTTCTCTTCCAACCATCTTGGACTGCAATCTCCATTCCTTGAACATTCCCTAACAGCAGGGCTTTTCTGCACCTCTCCAACAAGTGCCTCACCACTACCCCACACACATACTGGTCCCTCTGTCTATACCACACTGTCACCTTCTGTCTCTTTAACAAGTTCATTCTCACCATCCTTGAGTTCAAATAGCATTTTCCACAGACCCAAAGCCCCCCCAAAAGGGCTAGACCCCACCTCTCCTGCCTCTGGCAGTCTTTCTCCTAAGTGGCCTTTCCCTCTACTGTCCCTCCTTGAGAATAGGGACAAGGGACACATACTCGCCATGCATCCTCCTATCCTGCCAGCACCTGGCACATGCTGGCATTCAAAATGAGGGGGGGAAATACCATAGGAACAGGAAAGGTCTGGAGCATTCTGCAACAGAATAATTGAATACAAGAACACATCCAGGGTACAGGTACAGACATACAATGGAGGGGATAGGGCCAGATCAAGGTCTAGAAATGTCTTCAGCACCGCCATCTGATCCACCTTCCCAACTCATTGAACTTTTTACATGCAAAGAACTTCAGAACAACACAAGATTGCAAAACTATCTACATGGACAGTCAGGCATATGGGCTCAGTGGTTAATCACCTGTCTTACAGGTACAAGGTTCCAAGTTCGGTCCCAGCTCAGCTTCATATACTGAATCTCAAATTGGAGGGTTAGTACAAAGGTTAAGGCCTTCTATAGCAGCAGTGCTGACTTGAATCCTGGTACTGCAAGTATGTTGAGATCTATCATACACACCTTATCTCCAACCCCACGTGAACGAGTCTAAAACCGAATCACCACACAAAGTAATCCAGACCAGGCTGAGGGTGAAACACTTATAGTCTGGCAATCCTCTACCACTTATGAAGAGCAAGTTGCCTGGAAGAACTGTCAATTTTATTGAGGACAAAGACCACCCCCAGGTGGGGGAGTAAGGACAGAGTGAGGGCAGATAGCTCAGGCTATCCTGAACCTATTCTGGCCAGGTTTACATATAAGACAATCTTTGTTTTGGGTGAAACCAAGTTGTAAACAAACAGATACAAAGAATCCAGGGATGATCTTGTTTTGAGTAAAACAAGGTATAATCTAATCAAGTGACCCCCCCAAGAAGTTCCAAGCATATTCCTTGAGTACCACCAGGTATAGCTCCAAAAGCAAAAATGTTCCCTGCTTCATTTGTGTATTTAAGAGTCTCTAACAAGGAGTTGGAGCAATAGCACAATGGTATGGTGTTTGCCTTGTACATGTCTGACCCAGGATGGGCCTGGGTTCAATCCTTGACATCCTAAATGGTCCCTAGAGCCTTCCAGGAGTGATTTCTGAGGTGCAGAACCAGGATTACTCCTGATCGCTGCTGGGTGTGGCCCAAAAACAAACAAAAATAAAAGAGTCTCAAACAATGGTTTTGGGGGGCAGCTAATAAAATGCAGATGAGTACCTAGGGCTGAATCCTGTCTTAGAATCTCTCCAGAGTGGAGGATCATAAAATGCCAATAAAATTCCAAACCTTCACTTTTTCAGGGGAACTAAAAGTCCTTATTTTTCCCCCTAAATAGAAGTCAAGTTACCCTAAACTCAATTCTGAGATCAGCTTTGAAATATCCTCCAGGGACAGTCCCCCTCAGGCTTCAGAAAAGCCCCATAATGCCATCAAAGTCAATTCATTGCATTGAGGGTCAGTCCAAAGCTGATTCCCAAACTGGCCTTCCACCTGTCCCCAAAGCACAACCTAGAAACTAAGTGAAAAAGGGCAGAGACCTGCAAGGGAAGGTGGGACCAACTGGTCAATGTTATGGCCCAGGGAGACAGTTGACATCCTCTGGAAGAGCAATTTAAAGAATTTATGATCTCCCATGGGCCTTGAATTCATATGACTTTCAGAGGAAAAGATCTCAGAGCATTCACAAAGAGCGACTGAGAACAGCCAGAGGTCAGCAAGGAGAATAAGCTATTCTCCTGCATTAAGGTGGTTCGAATACCCGGTAATGATGTGCTTGAATGTGATACAAATGCAGCAGCTTTGACCTTGTCCGCCTGTCAGCCAGGGCACTTCATCTCCAAAAGGAAACAGAAGAGGCCACGGGAGAGCCACGGCAGAGAGTCTCTCTCAGCCTCTAAATGAGGAAACCTGTCATTACAGCATCAGCTAATTAGGATAGAGTGAGGAGACAATGGACAGAGCCGTGGACCAGGAAGGAAAAAAATACCCTGGTGCTGAGTGAGTCTCAAAGGCTTGAATTTTGGAAAATATAAAAGAGATGCCTTTTCAAAGAGAATTTTAGTGGCTCCACAAATCCTTTTGAGGAGTTAAAAGGCCAGTTGGGCAAGTGGTTGAAAACGCCTCAATAAGAAAATGCCTGCTGGGAATGGATCAAAAGTTTAACCTCTTAGGACCTCTTTCATTCAGGAAAGTGGATCGAATCCAGTCCTGAATCCAGTCCTCTGTGGCTGTTGGGGGAAATTACAGTAAGCTCGAAAAAAGATCATGGAAGTTAAAGCCTCAATTTGGGGAAATGAAGTGCCTTACATGTGACTGACCTGGGTTTGATACCTGGTACCCCATATGGTTCCTCGAGTCTACCTGGATCCCTAAAGGCAGGAGTAAGCCCTAAACCACTGCCGGGTGTGACCCAAAATCCAAAAAATAAAAATAAAATAAAACTTCACATCAGTCACCCATAAAAAGCCTACTTTTCTTTGCTTCCCCTCCCCCCTCCTTTCAGGTTTTGAGCCACACTTTGCAATGCCTGGCTCTGTGCTCAGATATAAAAAGGCTGTTTTGCAGAGAGGCATGTGTTACTAGACTCTGCCACTAGGGGGTAGCATGAACCATTATTTTACATCTTTTCTCTGATTTTATGTGCCTTCCTAAAATCAAGGTGTTAGGCTCACAAAAAAAGGACTACTTATATATGGTGTACATCATATGCAATTTTCTATTGCATATGAAGTAAATAATTGTGGCCAAAACAGGGACTGTATTGTACACACCAATAAACAGTTTTACAGAATACAAAGCTTTCCATTGGTATTCACTGGTCTCAATGAGAAGACCACTTCCTGGCTACTAAGTGCTAAGAGATAAATAAATAGACAAGAACCTTCCTAACAAAAAATTCCAGAAAGGGCTTGAACCACCTACGAGGCTGAATGGCCCCTAAGAGGTGGGAGGAGGGAGGAAAATAGGAGGAAAATAGGAGACAGGGGTTACATGTTCAGTCACCCCAAATCTGAGCTACCCCAAGGCTGAGCCAGACCCCCAAATGGCCAGAACACAAAATTTCTGACAGCTGTGGTGACAGGAGCAAGCCCTGGGGTCTTCAGGAGGATTCTGAGTTCCAGGTGAAACCAGGTCAAGAGTCCAGGGTTATAAATAGAGCAAACAATCACCCCAAATAGCTCCGGAGGTCACACACTTGGAATCTTTTTTAAAACGTCCATTTCCAAAATAAGACTAGGAGTGGCAGAAGGGAGATTAAGATTCCAGCTTGTTCAGATATTTTGAAACCTAGACCCTGGAATGTGTGGTGGTGATTAATCCAGACAACATCTCAAGCAGTTCCCAACCCCCATCTCAGGGGTAAGGGGAGGAAAGGAAGAAATATTGACATTAAATCAAGGCATGAAGGACCAACAGGTCCAAGGGCCATGTGACATACACCTGCTGCCGTCGGGACTAAAGTTCATTTCTGCTTAACCCACCAGCATGCACGACCACTCAACTGCCTGATTCCTTCCCCACTAACCTGCAAAGCCCAGAAGCAGGCAAGTCACCCAACTGCATGCCTGTGAAAGAATCACAGAGTATCAATATATCATCTATGGTACAGTCTTGGGGAGAATCAAGACTTCACTGCTTGGGTCAGAGTGATAGCACAGTGGATAGAGCAATTGCCTTGCACATGACCAACCTGGGTTTGATCCCTGGGCATCCCATATGGTCTCCTGAGTCAGTCAAAAATTATTTCTGAGTGCAGAGCCAGAAGTAACCCCTGAGTGCCTCTGGGTGTGGCCCAATAACCAAGAAAAGGAAAAAATCACCTGCAGTCACCACTGCAAAGTAAAAGTCAGCTTAAAACTGAAACCTTGGGGCCCGGGAGATAGCATGGAGGTAAGGCGTTTGCCTTTCATGCAAAAGGTCATCGGTTCGAATCCCGGTGCCCCATATGGTCCCCCGTGCCTGCCAGGAGCAATTTCTGAGCATGGAGCCAGGAGTAACCCCTGAGCGCTGCTGGGTGTGACCCAAAAAAAAAAAAACTGAAACCTTTTCTCACTCCAGAAATGCCTATTTTCAGGGGCCAAGTGATATTACAGCAGGTAGGGCAGTTGTCTTGCACACAGCTTGGTTGATCCAGGTTCAATTCCTGGCACTCCAGAGTCCCCTGAACCTGCAGGAGTGATTCATGACTGCAAAGCCAGGAGGAACCTCTGAGTATCTCAGATGTGACCCAAAAAAAAAAAATCTAGGAATTAGAGCAATAGTGCAGCAGAAAGTATGCTCGCCTTATACACTCCCAACCAAGGTTCAATCCCCAGTACTCCATCTGGTCCCTTAAGCCTGCAAGGAGTGATTCCTGAGTGCAGAGTCAGGAGTAACCCCTGAGCATCACAGAATGTGACCAACAAAAAAATTCTAGGAACTGGAGTAATAGTATAGAAGGCAGT
This sequence comes from Crocidura indochinensis, assembly GCA_004027635.1. Classification (NCBI taxonomy): domain Eukaryota; kingdom Metazoa; phylum Chordata; class Mammalia; order Eulipotyphla; family Soricidae; genus Crocidura; species Crocidura indochinensis. The sequence goes on from PVKC010015248.1 coordinate 16,260, forward strand.
GCATTTTCCTTGCACAGCCAACACAGATTTGATCCCTATTACTCCATATGGTTCCCCAAATCTGCCAGGAGTGATTCCTGAGTCAGAAGTAAGCCCTGGGCACCACTGGGTATAGTCCAAAAGCAAGCAAAACAAAATTTTTCTGTTCTTCCCACTCCATTTATTGCCACTAAAACGGATTTATCTAAGAGCCACGACGGCTCTAGGCAGGCAAACTGCCAAGACAATCAAAAGAAGCCCGGTGGGGAAACAGAGACAGAGAGGCAGGAACAGTAGATTTCCAAAAGCTAATGGGACACCAGAGGTGACAGAAAAGAAGGGAAAGATTCTGATGTAGAGGCTGGAGCTGGGCAGGAAGAGCATGAAGCCCAAAAATTGCTCAAGGGCAGAGACAGGAGGTGATCACTACAAGTGCTGGCCCAATGTTCTCAGAAAGTCTTTGACTAAGAAACAGAATGAGGGGTCATAGTGATAGTACAGTGGAAGGGTGCTTGCCTTGCACACAGCTGACCTGGGTTCAATTCCTGACATCCTATGTGGTCCCCTGAGTGCCACAAAGTGCAGAACCATGAATAACCCCTGAGCATGGGGTTAATAAATAAATAGAATCAGTTGGGGCATGAAACCAGTGAATAGATGAGGACATGTGCCCAACGAAGGCAGATTTCTACTCTTGCTTAGGGACACAGGTCAGCACTGGATTGGGAGTTTTAGGGAAGAAAGCGTCTCGTTCAAATACAGCTTCTCTTGACAGCAGTATAAAATTCCTCTCTCTGCCTCATGACCACAGCCAGAGAGACTCTGTTTGACTGGTCCCTTATTGTTTAGAGAACAAGCACCTTAGTTTCACTGTAGATGAGGGAGCAGAGGGAGGGTCTGAATCTGGGAAGGCCTATCAACACAAAGACCGGCTCCTTGCAACACCCACATGATTCTAGGCAATACTATTTCTGCACAGAAAAGCCCCATGCAGAGGACAAAGAATTCCAGGGTTCTTCTGAGGTTAGAGAAGTCATGGAAACAGTCATGAAGAAGGATCACAGGAACTAGGTGGGGTGTGTTAGTGGGGTGTGCAGTACTTTGTACATTGATGTAAAAAATTATAACACTCTTATAACCATATTGCCAAAATAGAATTTACATTTGTTTTGTTTTGGGGTCACACTTGGAGACTCTTAGGGCTTAATTCCTGCACTCAGGAATTACTTCTGGCAGTGTTCTGGGAACCATATGGGATGCCTGGATCCCCAATCAATCTCCTGCAAACTCCCTAACTGCTGCACTAGCCTTCTGTATTATTATTATTATTATTATTACTCTGTATTATTTTTAATAAATCAAATATTATCACATGACCTCTCCCAAAAACCAGTAAATTAAATATATTAGCTGAGGGGAAATTAATGTAAAAGAGAATTTATATAATAGTGTAATTGCTTGGGGCCGGAGAGATAGCATGGAGGTAAGGTGTTTGCCTTGCATGCAGAAGATTGGTGGTTCGAATCCTGGCATCCCATATGGTCCCCCGAGCCTGCCAGGAGTGATTTCTGAGCATAGAGCCAGGAGTAACCCCTGAGCACTGCCAGGTGTGACCCAAAAACAAATAAACAAATACAAAATAGTGCGATTGCTATTTTAGGGGTACTTTCAGTGGAAAGCCACACCTAGTAATGCCTAGGGATTATTCCTAATTTTGAACTCAGGGATCACTCTTGATGGGTTCAGGGAACCAGATGAGATGCCAGGAATCGAATCTCGGACAACCATGAGCAAGGCAAACATCCTACCAGCTGTGTTATCTCTCCCATCCCCATGTCACTGTTATTTTTAAAGAATAGGGTGGGCCTGGGTTATTTAGCCTATGTGAAGGGGTCTGGAGTCCCAGGGAGAACGGAATTATAAATCCAGAGAACTAGAGGCTGTGGGTTTATCTTCTCTCTGAGAGTCAAAAGATTTACTTCTCAATGGGATGAAAGAAGAACAGAGGAAAGGGCAGAGAAGAGAAGTAGGGAGAGGGGAAGAAAAGGAAAAAGCAGTTTTGGCAGAGGATGACCAGGTGAGAAGTGTCAGGTATCTCTGAGAGGGCGACCATGAGCCCTGCCAGCTCCACTCTTCACCACAGAGGAGAAGCAAGTCTGAAACTCACATAGGGTCAGGGCACCTGAACTGCTGTGGTGGGGAGAGGGGAGGTGGATCACTACAGGATTGGTCTGAAACCTTGGAGTACTCAGGCCTTACTCCCTTGATCCCCTGGAGGCTGTCATTCAGAGTAGACTCAGTCACACTTCCAAAGTTACTACTTCATTACTACAGAATGAAGTCAGAATACCCAGGTCTTATTAGGCTGAATTCATGAATGGGAAGAATCCAGCCTCACTGAGGAATTCCAGAGATTCCTAGTCTGAGAGAACAGATTGTAACCTAGCCCTCTCAGGGGTCTCTCAAGACAGCTCCAAAAAACAAAGGCAATAGTCTGAGTGATGGTATAGCGGTAGAATATTTGCCTTACATACACCAACATGGATTTGATCCCCAGCACCCCACATTGTCACTCAAGCAGTGCCAAGAATGATTCTTGAGCACAGAACCAGAGTAGCCCCCAAGCACTACTGGATGTGGCAAAAATATTAAAAAACAATAATCAAAAAAAAGTTTCAGAAACAAAGAACAATGCCAGAATGGAAAAGAAGCGCTAATAAGACAAGTCCCTGAAGACCAAGTTTGGGATCCTAGATCCAGGAATAATGGGCTTTGGGGGTTCCCAACGCCTGACAAAAATCACTGTCCATGAAAGAGAATGGATTCAGCAGCTTTCAGAACCACAAAGCTTTCCCCCTGGTTTTCCAACGCCTTCCAATGCAGTCTCTGCTCATGCCATCTCTCCAGATTGGACCCTGAAGGCAACTCAACATTCCAGAAGCCACCAGCTCCCAAAACAGCCCTACACACCGTTCTGTTCCTCCAGCCCTTGAATTTGTTCTATGGAGCAATGTGACCTTGCCACTGATTGGTATTTACCTTGGTCCATCCAGCTTCCAAGAGAAGAAAATCTTCTCCTTATGGCAGCTTCATGAGAAATCCCCAGAAAGGCCGCTGACTAGATTTCCATGACCTTTATCCTAGCATTACACCAGAACCTGTAACCTAGGCTTCTTCCCTCATGTTTGCAACATGGCTGCCACATATCCAGACATTTTATTTGTTTGTTGGGCAAGTGACATTTGTCCTCCAGATGCTTCTGCTCCTTTAACAAGAGAACCACAAGTACTCCTGAATGACCAGAAGACTTCTGCTTAATATTTTGTGCCCCAACCTGCCTCCAAAGGTAGGAAAAGAGAACATAACTCCCCCCATTCCACCTTACCCACCATCTCTAGAATAGGTAAGGGAAAGGATACAGGGCCAGAAAGAAGGCATCTGCTCGACTCACTTAAGGCCCTAGGCCTAGATCCACGTGTAGCTGCATAAAAGTTTCTCTGCTAGTTTCTCCCTGAGTACCCTCTGATAGGGATTGAGCTCTCTACCACTGCATACAGACTAGCCCAGCACCAATGTCAGTAAATGTTGTGAAGATGTGTGTTGCTTCTATATGGGGCTCTTGAGAATCCTACATGGCTGAACAGAGCCATGGCTGCTGAGTGTAATTATGCATGCACCTTCTTTGATGTCTGAGTTCTGCTGTTTGAAATTCATTTGACCAAGCAGAAAGACACCTGGTATGTGACTTTGTTGGTGCCTTGTCTAATTGGAAAGACCTTTTCTATTTCCAGTTTCTTGTGCTCAATGAACAATCCCTGGCAGGAACTTCTCTGTGGTGCCTTAAAGGCATGCAATTGTGGAAATTAGAATCTTTGCTTTTTTTAAGAAGTCAGCATTTATTGTACATTTTAAGTAGTGGCAGTGAAGACAAAGAAAAGACCAAATAGTTGAAAGTGATCACACTGGACAAGAATTGAGAATTGAAAGGAAGTAAAATATTATGCATGATACTTGTTCAGTAAGAATATTGTAAACCAAGGTGCCTAAAAGGAAAAAGAAAAAACAAAAATTTTATCTCTCTTTCTCCCTCTCTTTTCCCCTCCCTCCATTCCCCCTCCCATTGCAGTTAGAATAAAAACAACAGTGACTTTGCCAATGACTCAGATGTTGGGGGAACCCTGGATTAAGTCGCCAAGGTCCTTGCCTCCAAGTCCTATAACATTGCATTAACAATGGGCTCAACTTGCAGAATTGGATTTAAATCCAGTCCTTGAATGTTCGCCCTACTTGACGTCTTCCCCACACTTAATCTCATTTTGTCCTTAGCGTGTTGAAAATAAATGGTAATGCAGTTGCTGTGGAAAGTGACTGTGTGAGCATTTTTCACATCAGAAAAGCTCTTCATAAAGCAAAATTGCTTTAAGTGCTGAAGATGCTTCTCAGCATTGAGACTGCCCAAGTAAGAAATGCATGATGCATGCAATGCCCCTTGTCCCAGACCTGCAACAGAGAGGCCAATTGATGACTTGCCTTCCCCTGAGACAGTCCAGAATCTTGGGCTCCTGTGCACTGGGTCCTGACTCTCAGACCTACATAAGCACACAGGAGCAAGCTAAGACCAGGAAACCTTTCATTCCCACACTCACTCAGATCTGTCAGCACATAGCAGCAAAAACAGCAATAATAAAAAAGGAGGGTGAGGAGCAAGCTCAAGAAATAACATACATGCTTGGTTGCAAGACCCTGAGTTTGATTTCCAGCATCTAGAAGTTCAGCTGCCCTGCATGTAGCGCTGAAGACCTCTAAACATCACTGGTCCATGACTGGTTAGCAGTGGTGCTGGAACCAGAACCCATATGAACACAATTAAAGCAGGGTCTTTTTAACCATGTAAGATTAAGAAAATGAGACAGGAACAATCGTATAGTGCATACTTTCCCTGCATGCAGTTCAGGTTTGAGCCCTGGAATCCAGATGGTTCCCAAGCCTGCTAGGAGTGATCCCTGAGAACCAAAGATCTGAGAACCTGAGAACCAGAAGCAACTCCTGAGTACCATCAGGGATAAGGAAGACAGAAAGAGAGAGGGAGGAAGGAAGGGAAAAAGGATGGGGAAGGGAGAGCGGAGGGAGGGAGGAGAGAGGGAAAGGAGGAGGGAAAGGGAGATGGAGGAAGGAAGGAAGGAAGGAAGGAAGGAAGGAAGGAAGGAAGGAAGGA
>PVKC010015249.1:0-11498 GCA_004027635.1 Crocidura indochinensis
AAGTTTCACTCCCCAGCACTACTCTATAGGATCTCCTGAGTCCTGCTAAGAAAGGAATGGTACGTTCTTGCAGAGCCAATGCAAAACAATAATGTTATAAGAAGAAAGATATCCATCCATTCATCCATCCATCCATCCATCCATCCATCCATCCATCCATCCATCCATCCATCCATCTATCCATCCATCTACATGTGTATCAGTACTGATTGAATACGTTTAATAATAATATTTATTATTTAACAATAATAGGGGCCAGATAACATGGAGGTAGGGTGTTTGCCTTGCATGCAGAAGGATGGTGGTTCGAATCTTGGCACCCCATATGGTCCCCCAAGCCTTTCAGGAGTGATTTCTGAGCATAGAGCCAGGAGTAACCCCTGAGCGCTGCTGGGTGTGACCCAAAAACCTATATATATATATACATAGATATATGTATATTTAATAATAACATATGTAGTAATATTTTTATTATTTTGGTTTTGGGGGCCATTCAGCAGTTCTCAGGCCCTACTTCTGGCTCTGCATTCAAGGGTCACTCCTGGAAGGGCTTGAGGAACTGTATGGGGTGCTGGGGATTAAACCCAGGTGGGTATTGTGCAAAGCAAGTGCTTCAGAAAATGTAAATAATATTACTAGATTGAGGGGCCCGGGAGATAGCATGGAGGTAAGGTGTTTGCCTTTCATGCAAAAGGTCATCGGTTCGAATCCCGGTGCCCCATATGGTCCCCCGTGCCTGCCAGGAGCAATTTCTGAGCATGGAGCCAGGAGTAACCCCTGAGCACTGCCGGGTGTGACCCAAAAAAAGCCAAAAAAAAAATATTACTAGATTGAGAAAATAAAAATTACCATATGCTCAATCTGGATCAGGGGTCCTCAAAATGGCCTGTGAGCCACATATAGCCTGCTGAAGACATTTATCCAGCCTGCTGGATGTTTTTGCTGCCACTGCCACTACTATTACATGAAGGATTGCAGAAAATGCAATTTGCATCAGCATTTGCAAAACTCTGCCAAAATCTTTCCTATTTTTCCTTGGCATTTGATGAAAGCAATGATGTTTGTGATTCTGCACAATTTCTAATTTTTATTTGTGAGGCAAATGATTATTTCGAAGTCAGAGAAGAGCTTGCTCCACTGCAAAGCAACAAAGAAACAACTAGAGGAGAGGATCTCTATGAAAAGGCTTGCCAAAAGCAAATGGTTTGGAGCTGGAATGGACTAACCTAGCCAATGTGACAGCTGATGGTGGGTTCTAAGAAACCAATAGTTGATTGCATTAACCAAGAGATGGACAAACATAATCATTCTCATTCAATGGCCACACACTGTTTCATCCACCAAGCACTGTGTAGTAAATCACTTTAGTGGGACTTTTATGAAAATTGTGGTATGTTGTGTTAACTTCATTAGAGTTAATGCACAAAACCACAATTTCAGGAATTTCTGTCTGAACTAAAGCTGCCTATGAAGATGTTCTGTACCACACAGAAGTCCATTGGCTGAGTCAAGGGAGAGTTTAGAAGCATTTAATGGCTTACTTCTACAGATTAAAGCTTTTCTGCTTTCAAAAAACGTAGTTAAATGATGTAGAATGGAAATGAGCTATCAATAGGTTCTGTGTGTAACTTCAAGGAAAGAGAAAGCATTTAATGTAAAATTAGGTCTCCTCCTCAAGTGAAGGAGGAATATATTTGCCATCTCCCTATAATTCAAATTCTATTAGAAAAACCATTGATTGCATTCCCCAAAAATCTCAGGAACCATGCAATCAAAATGGCAACCATCTTTGGCAGTACTGATGTCTATGAACAGACTTCTTCCAGAATGAAATATTCGAAATCTCCAACCACATCTAGACTACTGATGCACACTTGCATCACTTATTATAATGACTAACAGTGACAAAATATAGAACCAGACGTTGACCATCTCATTAGATAAAAGCAGGCCCATAATTCCTACTAAAATACTGGTAAATTTGTTGATTTAACTTTACTTGTTCCTCATTTTAAATATTGTATTTATTTATTATGGTTTTTTTTTTTTTGGTTTTTGGGTCACACCCGGCTGTGCTCAGGGGTTACTCCTGGCTCCATGCTCAGAAATTGCTCCTGGCAGGCACGAGGGACCATATGGGGCACTGGGATTCAAACCGATGACCTTTTGCATGAAAGGCAAACACCTTACCTCCATGCTATCTCCCGGGCCCCTATTATGTATTTTTTAACTTCAAATTAAAATACGTATAGCATGCATAGGAATTTGTTCATAGTTTATTAAAAAAATAACTACGTTTGGCATGCTAATGGTCTGAGGGATAGTGAACTGGACCCTGTTTAAAAAGATTGAGGATCCATGGGTTAGATGAAGGAAGATGAAAAATTCAGGATGATTCTGAGGATCCTTTACCCACAATGTGCTAATATTTACGAAACAGTACCTTCTATTTACATATGCACAACACATTTATAAAAAAATATATTTCAATAAATTGCAAACAGAAATAGAGCAACAGCTAAAAAAATGTATAAAATATTCAGTACAAACCTAATGCCAGATGGTTAAAATTATACACATGGAAAATGTTAGAGCATTAAATAATTCTGTTTCTATTTTAAGTGAACAAAACACATAAATTAGAAAAAGAACAAAAACTAAGAAACAACAAAATTACAGGATAAAATGAGAAATTAAGGGTGGGGATGAAGAAAATAGAGCTGTAAAAGGAAATCTAAATAAGGCCAGTATGTTATAGTTTTGTTTTCTGTTTCTTGTTTTATGTTTATGTTTAACCCAGTGATGCTTAGGAGCTACTCCTGGCTCTATGCACAAATATTATGTTGGCAATGCTCAGTGCTTAGGGATGGGAACTGAACTAGTAAGCATGCAAGGCAAGGCTCTTTCTACATCGAGAGCCTATAAATGAGGAATATAAGCAAAATTTCAGCTATATTTGAATAATATCAGAACAAAGGTTCATAGGTTCATATACAGATTTTCTTATAAATATATAAATTTAAATAATTAAAAGACTACAGTACTACAAATGTACTCCAAAAAAGATACAGTACACAATTCCAAATACAGTACTCCAAATATTCTCTTCTCCTTTTTTTTTTAATGTCAGAGTCAAACCAGGGTTCTATGCTACAAGGCATATGCTCTACTGTAAATCCAGATGCTAGACTATTTCTTTTTACAAAAATCATTTTTATTTTATTTTTTAAATAATATTTTATTTAAACACGTTGGTTACAAACATGATTATGGCTGGGTTTCAGTCATATAAGAGGACACCCCCCATCACCAGTGCAACATTCCCACCGCCAATGTCCCAAATATTCCTCCTCCCCACCCCACTTTCACCTGTACTCTAGACAGTCTTTCTATTTCCCTCATACATTCTCATTGTTAGGACAGTTCGCAATGTAGTTATTTCTCTAAACTCATCACTCTTTGAAGTGAGGTTCATGAAGTGGGCTGTAACTTCCAGCCCTCCTCTCTTTTGTCTCTGAAAATTATTGCAAGGATGTCTTTCAACAAAAATCATTTTTAAAATGTAGTTTGCTTTGTTCTAAGACTACAGTATATGGGTGGCTGGAACAATAGTTCGGTAGGATAGGTGCATGCTTTGCATGTAGCCCACCCAGGTTTGATCCTTGGCACCCAATATGGCCCCTGAGTCTAGCCAGAAATAATCCCTGAAAGCAGAATCAGAAGTAAATCCTGAGCAGGGAGTGGGTTACAACTAGTGGTGTTCAGAGACATTCTTGGAGAGCTCAGGAGATCTTACATGGTGTTAGGAATTGAACCTGGGTTGACTGAGTACATAGTAAGTGCCCTGTTGACTATCTCTCTGGCCCCTTGAACAATCTTTAGATTGTGGAAAGACACATATAACATAGAGTATTTTTTTTTTTTTTTTGGTTTTTGGGCCACACCCAGGGACGCTCAGGGGTTACTCCTGGCTATGCGCTCAGAAGTCGCCCTTGACCTGGGGGACCATATGGGGCACGGGGGATCGAACCGTGGTCCGACCAAGGTTAGCGCGGTAAGGCAGGCACCTTACCTCCAGCGCCACCGCCCGGCCCAACATAGAGTATTTTTTACTTTACCACACATTTAAAATTTTATTTAGCTAGTAAATGTAGAAAGCCTAATATATAAATTATTCTTATAGTGAAATCATTTAAATGAACTATTCTTTTTTTTTTTGGTTCACACCGGTGACGCTCAGGGGTTACTCCTGGCTATTCGCTCAGAAGTCGCTCCTGGCAGACACGGGGGACCATATGGGGAACCGGGGGATCGAACTGCGGTCCGTTCTAGGTTAGCGCAGGCAAGGCTGGCACCTTACTTCCAGCGCCACTGCCCAGCCCCCCTAGTATTTTTTTTAAATGAACTATTAATATGTGTTATGGAAAGTAAGGTACAGTATAACAGTCTATCTTTAAAATACTTTAGCTGTCATTGTAATGGAAGGCAGAATTAAAACTATAAATTCCATAGGTTTTCCTTTTCCAACATTTCTTTGAATGATCTGAAAACACATTATTATGTTTTGTTTGTTTAAAGGCAACATCCAGTGGCATTTCAGCGTGGCCCTTGGGGGAGCTCAGGGGTCCATATGTGGTAGTAGGATTGAACCAGGCCAGTGATATGCAAACCAATTGCCTTATTTCCCTTGCAATCTCTCTGACCCAGAATACACATTACTTTTATAATTCACACTAGCACTTTTATAATTCACATTCGCTTTCTTACTTTGTTTGTTTGCTTTATGGACCACACCTGGGGCACTCAGGGGTTCCTTAAGTTCATCCTTATAATTACATGCATCTTGTTTTCCCTAGAGGAATTTGCATCTTAAGGAATATGTATCGGGGCCGGAGAGATAGCATGGAGGTAAGGCATTTGCCTTTCATGCAGAAGGTCATTGGTTCCAATCCCGGCATCCCATATTGTCCCCCGAGTCTTCCAGGAGCGATTTCTGAACATGGAGCCAGGAGTAACCCCTGAGCACTGCTGACTGTGACCCAAAAACAAAAACAAACAAAAAAGGAATATGTACCACATTTCATTTTAAAATGATCTCCTATTCAGGGGTGGCAACAAGTTCGATACAAAGAACCAAATTTTTAAACTGTGAGAGTCAGAGAGCCACACCACGCAGTGACCTGCCAAAACAGACACTCACACAAAAGCATATAATTTTAACAATAATATATTGAACACATATTGCATTTTGACATTTTGAGTGAGGGTAAAAATCCTTATTGCCACCCCTGTCCTAGTTTATCATGTGTATAAATTAAGCCTAATAACTTACAAAATTATATAAAAACTTACAAAACTCCTTACATGTGTACTGAGTGAAATGCATATTAAATGAAATATATTTTAAATGTTTACCATGGATAAGCAGAAAAAAAATTTCTACCAAGTCTATTAGTTCCTTGAGTGGTCTCTTAAAAGTACAGCTCAGTTTTCTAGCTGGGCTCCAGAGAATAAAGTTACATCAAAAAGGAGATGATAAAATAGAATAAAATGAAAATAAAAAGAATTTCAGTTATCATACTCACCTGGGGTCTGGCTGTGAGGCAGAGAGCAGCCATTTCTCCTTGTTCTGTGTTCTTCTCTTGGGAAAAGGAAGAAATCTGGGGAGACACTGCCAAGGGCAAGAAAGCAGTAATGATGGAATCTACATTTCCTAATTCAGATTTATAGTCTACAATCCCTTTCCCATCCATAACAATGTTTCTATGAAGAGTGACAGCAAGAAGCACAAAATAACCCAAAGAGAATGTTTAGGAAAGCAATTACTTAGACAAGAGGTATCAGGTGTATTGGTTGTGTTAAGAAAGGACAAAAGTAAATATCCAAGCCAGAGTCAACAATGATGGAATCAGGAGACCCAAACTTTAACTAATCAAAGCTTAAAATGGGTTTGTTATGATTGCAGGCTGAGGGGCAGGAGCAGTGGCATGGGATGAACTCTGGAAAAATTGGTGAGTGGAGGTTGACACTGGTAGTGGGATTAGCCCTGTGCCTGAAACCCAACTATGAAGAACTTTGCAAATCACAATGGTTTCTATAAAATATTTAAAAAAAAACTCACCAGAAGATAGATGTCTGGATTGGTACCATTTATGGTTAGTATAAAACACTAATTCACGTCCATAAAAATCTGAGCCTTACCCATTTTGAAGAGTACAGCAGATGCAACTGTCTCCAGGCTGACAGGCACACTCCCATTAGTCCACTTTATCAATCTACAGCTCTCTCTCCCTTTCGTTTCCCCTTCTCACTTCATCTTTCCCCTACCCTCTTCTCTCCTCCTCCTCCTTTCCCTCCCAGCACCAACTTGCCTCATCTTTTGCTTCCAGGACACTGATAACACAAAGTTGTGTTTATTCAGAAACTCCGGAGCATAAAAAAAAATCAAATTTTTTAAAAAGCAAAGAAAGGAAAAAAGAGAAGGAGGCACAATGGCTCCAAACATCACCCCGAGAGTTTATTTAAAAACTAGATCGCCGAATTCCAGCTCCGAATGTTTCCTTAGTTTCGCCTGGGGTGCAATTCAGAGATCAAAAAAGAGGAGGATGGGGGTTATAGATCAAAGTAGAGATGGTGTAGTCACTTGGGAAGAAGTGGTGCACCGAAGGCCGGGCCGTAGCAATGGACACTTCCCTCCCAATCTGGGGGGACTTGGAGGAGTCCGCGGGGTACCGGGCAGGAGAGGGCAAGGGAGGCGAGCCCCAGCCCTGCCACGCCCTCCATTCTGACTCCAAGGGCCCTTCCATCCCAGAACAAAAGGGTTGGCAGCGTTCTCCGCCAGGAGCCGCCTCCCCGCAGCCAACGGTTCCCTTCGGGAGGAGACAGCCGCCTCTTCCCCTAGTTCAACACTAGTTGAGCAATTCAGAAAGTACCTTTCTTCTCGGGCCCGTCGGCCAGCTCCGTCTCCATGATCACCGTCCCCTCCGGCTCTTACGCTCCCCAATTCTCTCCCAAAGGAGCGAGAAGAGAAGTCTCCTTTAGAAGGCCGCGTGGTCTTCCTTCCTGCGTTTCTGCTGCAATTCTGCCACGGTTTCCGTCCGGTGGATTTTCTTTCTACTGACGTGCGGGGCTCAGTCCTACCGAGCTGGAATCCAGCGCCCCGGGAAAAGCATCCCTGAATCTGGGGGCTCGGTGACAGACCTCGCAGCTCGGGAGAAGTCTCGGGGGTGGGGGGGTCGAGAGATTGGAAAAAAAGTTCTGCAGATAAAGCCGAGACCCACGGCCGGGGATGTGAAGATGAATCTCACTGCAGCCCCGCGCCCCGCCCCTTGCGTACCCGCTGGCACCCCCAGAGCCCCTGGAGGCGGCGGCAGCTGGAGGGAGGGTTCGGGACGGAGCGTAAAGGGGTGGGGCTCATGCTCAGCTTTCGGGTTTGTTCCTCAACGCTCTCTCCAGGCCCGACCTGGCACCGACTGAGCCCCACGGAGGCCTGCACAGCCGCAGCGGCCCAAGGCGCTGTATCTGCACGCCCAGAACTCTGACCCCGAGCCGGCCTGACAAAGGCTTTGAACTTCAGGCGCCAGCTCCGAGTCACGCATGCGTACGAACACGATTCGGCCCCAGAACTACATCTCCCAGAAGCCCTCGGGCGCCGCCAGACTTTTTCTTCGGGTGGGAGGTCACGTGGCTCAGTAGGACGACTCCGAACGGCTAGAGACTTCCTTCCCTCTCGCGAGAGTAGTGTCGGACGACCACTGACAGTGCCCTTTAACTCTTTGTTTGTTTGTTTTGGGGCCACACCCGTTGACGCTCAGGGGTTACTCCTGGCTGTGCTCTCAGAAATCGCTCCTGGGGGGCCGGGAGATAGCATGGAGGTAAGGCGTTTGCCTTTCATGCGAAAGGTCATCGGTTCGAATCCCGGTGCCCCATATGGTCCCCCGTGCCTGCCAGGAGCAATTTCTGAGCATGGAGCCAGGAGGAACCCCTGAGCGCTGCCGGGTGTGACCCAAAAACCAAAAAAAAAAAAAAAGAAAGACTGAAGCAGAGGCAGGATTGGAGATGTAAGTTCGTGGGATTTGGTGATGAGGTGTTTAGAATGCAGAGACAAGAGGGGGTGTTTCATCGTCAAACTCTGACTTGTGTGACTGTGTGTGTGGTTGTGCACTTTACTTGTGAGATAACATAGAATGTGGAGCTCTGTAAGAAAGAATTGTGTAAGAAGATAGCACAAGGGGCCCGGGAGATAGCATGGAGGTAAGGTGTTTCCCTTTCATGCAAAAGGTCATCGGTTTGAATCCCGGTGCCCCATATGGTCCCCCGTGCCTGCCAGGAGCAATTTCTGAGCATGGAGCCAGGAGTAACCCCTGAGCACTGCCGGGTGTGAACCAAAAACCTAAAAAAAAAAAAAATCGCTCCTGGGTTGGGGAACCATATGGGACGCCGAGGATCGAACCGAGGTCCGTCCTGTGGATCAGCCGCTGCAAAGCAAAGGCCCTTATTACTGTGCCATGGCTCGCCCCGGCCGTTAACTCTTCTGTCTACAATGCACTAGGGCTGCTGAGGCATTCAACTCCAATAGTAGAGTGTGTGGATTTCCCTTCATATATACTATGCATATTATATACAGGCACATATACTCTACAGTATATATGTTAGACTCCCCTAGCTCATTCTCTCTTCTTTCCTCTCCTTGTTATTTCCCCCTTCTCTCTTTTCTCTCCTTTCTCTTTTTATTCTGTTTCTCCCACTGTCCAGTCTTAGTCTGCCTTCAATGTGAAAGATTTAATTTTAGGGACAGTATAACCCAATCCTATATGTTTACTCATCTTCAGATGCCTACTAATACTGAAATATTTGAGTGAAATTAGGTGCAAAGATTCAAGCAACGGGGTCCTTAAAGCTTAATATTATTTTAAATAAAATATTTATAAAATAAATATATTTTTAACAAATAAATATTTAACTTTATTAACAAATTTATATAAATAAATTATATTAAATTTGAAATAATCAAAATTATTATTAAAATCATTATCATTAACAACTATTATTAAAATTATTAAATGAAAATTATTTAAAAAATGTCAAGATAGGTTGTTCTAAGGGATCAGGTTATTAGTTTTACTCTGTTCCTAAACTCATCTACCTTATTCTTAATTCTAAACAGTAAGCAGATGTCTGCCCCAAAACAAAAGCCCAGGCCCAGATGGATTCACTAATGAATTCTTTCAAACCTTTCTTTTTTTTTTTCAAAAAAAATTTTTTTAATTTAATTTTATTTTTTATATAGTTTTTTTTTCTTTCAAACCTTTCAAGAGGAACCACTACCAATCCTGACAAGACTCTTTCATGAAATCGAAAAAAATGGGAACACTTTCCAATGCTTTTATGAAGCCAATACCACCTTGATACCCAAACCAGACAGAGATACTACCAAAAAAGAAAATTACAGACCAATCTTACTGATGAACACAGATGCAAAGATCCTCAACAAAATCCTGGCAAATAGGATCCAAAGCCTCATTAAAAAGGTCATCCACTACGATCAAGTAGGTTTCATTGCAGAAATGCAAAGACGGTTGATGGTAAATCTATCAACATAATACAAAACATCAACATGGAAAAAAAAAACCCACAGGATCATATCAATAGAAGCAGAGAAAGCATTTGATAAGGTCCAAAATCCATTCTTGATCAAAACTCTCAGCAAAATGGGAATAAAATGAATCTTTCTCAATATAGTTAAGGCCATCTACCACAAGTCAATGGCAGATATTATCCTCAATGAAGAAAAACTAAAAGTCTTTCCTCTAAATTCTGGTACAAGAAAAGGCTGTCCTCTCTCACCCTTCCTATTCAACACAGCACTGGAAGTACTTGCTATCATGATTAGGCAAGAAAGAGATATCAAGGGAATCCAGATAGGAAAGGAAGAAGTCAAGCTCTCACTGTTTGCAGATGGCATGATACTCCTACTTAGAAAAACTTAAGACTCTACCAAAAAGCTTCTAGCAACAATAGACACATATAGTAATCTGGCAGGCTACAAAATTAACACAAAAAAAATGAATTGCCTTTTTATACACCAATAATGATAGGGAAGAAATGGACATTAAGAAAACAACCCCATTCACATTAGTGCCACACAAACTCAAATATCTTGGAGGAAACTTGACTAAAGACGTGAAGGATCTATACAAAGAAAACTATAAAACCCTGCTCCAAGAAATAAGAGAGGATACATGGAAATGGAAACATATACCATGCTCATGGATTGGCAGGACTAACATCATTAAAATGACAGTACTCCCCAAAGCATTGTACAAATTTAATGCGATCCCTCTAAAAATACTTATAATATTCTTCAAAGAAGTAGATCAAACACTGTTAAAATTCATTTGGAACAATAAACACCCTCGAATAGCTAAGCAATCCTTGGGAAAAGAATATGGAGGCATTACTTTCCCCAACTTTTTTTTTTTTTTTTTTTTTGGTTTTTGGGCCACACCCGGCGGTGCTCAGGGGTTACTCCAGGCTATCTGCTCAGAAATAGCTCCTGGCAGGCACGGGGGACCATATGGGACACCGGGATTTGAACCAACCACCTTAGGTCCTGGATCGCCTGCTTGCAAGGCAAATGCCACTGTGCTATCTCTCCGGTCCCTACATTCCCCAACTTTAAACGGTATTACAAAGCAATAGTTCTCAAAACAGCATGGTATTGGAATAAAGACAGACTATCAGATCAGTGGAATAGACTTTAGTACTCAGAGAATGTTCCACAGACATACAATCACCTAATTTCTGATAAAGGAGCAAGAAATCCTAAATGGAGCAAAGAAAGTCTCTTCAACAAGTGGTGTTGGCACAACTGGCTAGCCACTTGCAAAAAATTGAACTTCGACCCCCAGCTAACATCATGTATGAAGGTAAAATTCAAATGGGTTAAATATCTTGATATCAGACATGGTACCATAAGGTATATAGAACAATATGTAGGTAAAACACATTGAGACTAAAGGCATTTTAAAGAGGAAACTGCACTCTTCAAACAAGTGGAAGCAGAGATAAATAGATGGGACTATATTAAACTGAGAAGCTCTTGCACCTCAAAGGAAATAGTGCCCAGGATACAGAAGCCACCCAATTATTGAGAGAAACTATTCACCTAGTACCCATCAAATAAGAGACTGATATCCAAAATATACAAGGCACTGACTGAACTTAACAAGAAAAAAACATTTAATCCCATCAAAAAATGGGGAGAAGAAATGGACAGAAACTTTGACAAAGAAGAAATACAAATGGCCAAAAGGCACATGAAAAAATGCTCCACATCACTAATCATCAGGGAGATGCAAATCAAAACAACTATGAGGTACTATCTCACACCACAGAGATTGGCACACATCACAAAGAATGAGAACAAGTAGTGTTGGCGGGGATGTGGAAAAGAAATCTTGGCAAAGAGCCACAGTATACAAAATAATGATAAGAAG
>PVKC010015249.1:11598-21682 GCA_004027635.1 Crocidura indochinensis
GACCCAAAAAAAAAAAAAAAAAAAAAAAGGCAAAGAATCACATTCATTTTGGCCGGGAGCTGCATGTGTCTCAAGAACCTCGTGTTTGCCACTCCTAATCTAGTCCAACCTTTAGGGAAAGCAATATGGAGATTCCTCCAAAAACTGGAAATTGAGTTCCCATATGATCCAGCTATACCACTCCTAGGAATATACCCTAGGAGCACAAAAGTACAATACAAAAATCCCTTTCTTTCTTACACCTATATTCATTGCAGCGCTATTTACATAGCAAGACACTGGAAACAACCAAGATTCCCCTCAACAAATGAATGGCTAAAAAAACTGTGGTACATATATACAATGGAATATTATGCAGCTGTCAGGAGAGACGAAGTCATGAAATTTTCCTATACATGGATGTACACTGTATATATTATGCTGAGTGAAAGAGTCGGACGGAGAGAGAAAGACACAGAATGGTCTCACTCATCTATGGGTTTTAAGAAAAATGAAAGGCACCAATAATTTTCAGAGACAAAAGAGAGGAGGACTGGACGTTACAGCTCACAACTTGAAGCTCACCACAAAGAGTGATGAGTTTAGTTAGAGAAGTAACTACATTGAGAACTATCCTAACAATGAGAATATATGAGGGAAACAGAAAGCTTGTTTAGAGTACAGGCAGGGGTGGGTGGAGAGGAGGAATATTTGGGACATTGGTGATAGGAATGTTCCGCTGCTGATGGGGGGGTGTTCTTTACATGACTGAAACCCAAGCACAGTCATGTTTGTAATCAAGGTGTTTAAACAAAATATTATTAAAAAATAAAATATGTATAAATATTTATGAAATAAATATAAAATATTTTATACAAATATTTAACTTTATTAATGAATTAAAAATATAAAAGTAAATTATTGGGAGCTGGGAGGTGGCGCAGGAGGTAAGGTGCCTGCTGCCTTGCCTAGGACAGACCACGGATGGATCCCCCAGTTCCCATATGGTCCCCCGTGCCTGCCAGGAGCGACTTCTGAGCACATAGCCAGGAGTAACCCCTGACCGTCACTGGGTGTGGCCCAAAAACCAAAAAAAAAAAAGTAAATTATTTTAAACTTAAAATAATCAAAATGATTAATTATTTATCATTAACTATTAATTATTATTAAATTTATTACATTAAAAGTTTAAATTTAAATTATTTATTTATTTATTTTAAATTTTATTTAAACACCTTGATTACATTCATGATTGTGTTTGGGTTTCAGTCATGTAAAGAACACCACCCATCACCAGTGCAACGTTCCCATCACCATTGTCCCAAATCTCCCTCCTCCCGTCCCAACCCCTGCCTGTACTCTAGACAGGCTCTCCATTTCCCTCATACATTCTCATTATTAGGACATTCAAAAATGTAGCTATTTCTCTAACTAAATTCATCACTCTTTGTGGTGAGCTTCATGAGGTGACCTGGAAATTCTAGCTCTTTTCTCTTTTGTGTCTGAAAATTATTATTTCAAGAATGTCATTTTTCTTAAAACCCATAGATGAGTGATACCATTCTGCGTTTTTCTCTCTCTCTGATTTATTTCACTCAGCATGATAGATTCCATGTACATCCATGTATAGGAAAATTTCATGACTTCATCTCTCCTGACAGCTGTATAATATTACATTGTGTATATGTACCACAGTTTCTTTAGACATTCGTCTGTTGAAGGGCATCTTGGTTGTTTCCAGAGTCTTGCTATGGTAAATAGTGCTGCAATGAATATAGGTATAAGGAAGGGGTTTTTGTATTGTATTTTTGTGTTCCTAGGGTATATTTCTAGGAGTGGTATAGCTGGATCATATGGGAGCACAATTTCCAGTTTCTGGAGGAATCTCCATATCGCTTTCCATAAAGGTTGAACTTCACGGCATTCCCACCAGCAGTGGATAAGAGTTCTTTTCTTTCCACATCCCGCCAACACTACTTGTTCTCATTCTTTGTGATATGTGCCATTCTCTGTGGTGTGAGTTGGTACCTCATAGTTGTTTTGATTTGCATCTCCCTGATGATTAGTGATGTGGAGCATTTTTTCATGTGTCTTTTGGCCATTTGTATTTCTTCTTTGTCAAAGTTTCTGTCCATTTCTTCTCCCCATTTTTGATGGGATTAGATGTTTTTTTCTTTTAAAGTTCTGTCAGTGCCTTGTATATTTTGGAGATTAGCCCCTTATCTGATGGGTATTGGTGAATAGTTTCTCCCACTCAGTGGGTGGCTCTTGTATTCTGGGCACTATTTCCTTTGAGGTGCAGAAGCTTCTCAGCTTAATATATTCCCATCTGTTAATCTCTGCTTTCGCCTGCTTGGAGAGTGCATTTTCCTCCTTGAATATACCTGTAGTCTCAAAGTCCTGGAGTGTTTTGCCTACATGTTGTTCTATATATCTTATGGTTTCGGGTCTGATATCAAGGTCTTTAATCCATTTGGATTTTACCTTCGTACATGATGTTAGCTGGGGGTCTAAGTTCAATTTTTTTTTTTTTGGTGGCTTTTGGGTCACACCCGGCAGTGCTCAGGGGTTACTCCTGGCTCCATGATCAGAAATTGCTCCTGACAGGCACGGGGGACCATATGGGGCACCGGGATTCGAACTGATGACCTTTTGCATGAAAGGCAAACGCCTTACCTCCATGCTATCTCCCGGGCCCCTATGTTCAATTTTTTGCAAGTAGCTAGCCAGTTGTGCCAACACCACTTGTTGAAGAGGCTTTCTTTGCTCCATGTAGGATTTCTTGCTCCTTTACAAAAAATTAGGTGTCTGTATATCTGGGGAACACTTTCTGAGTATTCAAGTCTATTCCACTTATCTGAGGGTCTGTCTTTATTCCAGTACCATGCTGTTTTGATAACTATTGCTTTGTTTAAGGTTGGGGAAAGTAATTCCTCCCATGTTCTTTTTCCCATGATTGCTTTCGCTATTCTAGGATGTTTATTGTTCCAAATAAATTTCAAAAGTGCAAGATCCACTTCTTTGAAGAATGTCGTGGGGATCTTTAGAGGGATTGCATTAAATCTGTGTAATGCCTTGGGTAGTATTGCTATTTTAATGATGTTAATCCTGCCACTCCATGAGCAGGGTATGTGTTTCCATTTCCGCATATCCTCTCTTATTTCCTGGAGCAGAGTTTTATAGTTTTCTTTGTATAGGTCCTTCACATTTTTAGTCAAGTTGATTCCAAGATATTTGAGTTTGAGTGCACTATTGTGAATGGGATTGTTTTTTTAATATCCATTTCTTTCTTATTACTGTTGGTGTATAAAAATGCCATTAATTTTTGTGTGTTAATTTTGTAGCCTGCCACCTTGCTATATGAGTCTATTGTTTCTAGAAGCTTTTTGGTAGAGTCTTTAGGGTTTTCTAAGTAGAGTTTCATGTCATCTGCAAAAAGCGAGAGCTTGACTTCTTCCTTTCCTATCTGGATTCCCTTGATATCTTTTTCTTGCCTAATCGCTATAGCGTGTACTTCCAGTGCTATGTTGAATAGGAGTGGTGAGAGAGGACAGCCTTGTCTTGTGCCAGATTTTAGAGGGAAGGCAGTTAGTTTTTCTCCATTGAGGATAATATTTGCCACTGACTTGTGGTAGATGGCCTTAACTATATTGAGAAAGGTTCCTTCCAATTCACATCTTGCTGAGAGTTTTGAACAAGAATGGGTGTTGAACCTTATCAAATGCTGTCTCTGCATCTATTGATATGATCATGTGATTTTTATTTTTCTTGTTGTTGATGTTGTGTATTATGTTGATAAATTTATGGATGTTAAACCATCCTTGCATTCCTGGGATGAAACCTACTTGATCATAGTGGATGATCTTCTTAATGTGGCATTGAATCCTATTTGCCAGAATTTTGTTGAGGATCTTTGCATCTGCATTCATCAGCGATATTGGTTTTTAATTTTCTTTTTTTGTTGCATCTCTGTCTGGTTTACGTATCAAGGTGATATTGGCTTCATAAAAGGTATTTGGAAGTGTTTCTGTTTTTTCGATTTCATGAAAGAGTCTTGCCAGGATTGGTAGTAGTTCCTCTTGGAAAGTTTGAAAGAATTCATTAGTGAATCCATCTGGGCCTGGGCTTTTGTTTTTGGGAAGACATTTGATTACCATTTTAATTTCATCAATAGTGATGGGATGTTTAAGTATGCTACATCCTCTTCCTTCAACTGTGGAAGATTATAAGAGTCCAAGAATTTATCCATTTCTTCTAGGTTCTCATTTTTAGTGGAGTAGAGCTTCTCAAAGTAGTTTCTGATTACCCTTTGAATCTCTGCCATATCAGTAGGATCTCTCCTTTTTCATTCCTAATACGAGTTATCAAGTTTCTGTCTCTCTCTTTCTTTGTTAGTTTTGCCAGTGGTCTATCAATCTTGTTTATTTTTTCAAAGAACCAACTTCTGCTTTCATTGATCTTTCGGATTGTTTTTTGGGTTTCCACTTCATTGATTTCTGCTCTCAGCTTTGTTATTTCCTTCTGCCTCCCTATTTTTGGGTCCTTTTGTTGAGCACTTTCTAGTTCTGTGAGCTACGTCATTGAGTTACTCAGGTAAGCCCCTTCTTCCTTCCTGATGCATGCTTGCAAAGCTATACATTTTCCTCTCAGTACTGCTTTTGCTGTGTCCCATAAGTTCTGATAGTTTGTATCTTCATTATCGTTTGTTTCCAGGAATCTTTTGATTTCCATTTTGATTTCATCTCAGACCCACTGGTTATTCAGTATGAGGCTGTTTAACTTCCAGGTGTTAAAGTTTTTCTTCTTTGTTCCTTTGGAATTCACAAATAATTTCAGAGCCTGTGGTCAGCAAAGGTAGCCTGCACTATTTCTATCTCCTTGATATTATGAAGGTATGTTTTATGTGCCAACATTTAGTCTATCCTGGAGAATGTCCCATGTACATTGGAGAAGAACGTGTATCCAGGTTTCCTGGGATGGAGTGTCCTATATATATCCATTAGGCCTCTTTCTTCCATTTCTCTCCTATGGTCCAGGATATTCTTGTTGGGTTTCAGTCTGGTTGACCTATCCAGTGTTGACAAAGCCGTGTTGACGTCCCCCACAATTATTGTGTTGTTGATGTTATTTTTCAGCTTTGTCAACAATTGTATTAAATATTTTGCTGGATCCTCATTCGGTGCATATATGTTTAGAAGCGTGATTTCTTATTCCTCTACATACCCCTTGATTAATATATAATTTCCCTCTCTGTCCCTTACAACTTTCCTCAGTATAAAGTTTGCATTATCTGATATTAGTATGGCCATTCCAGCTTTTTTTTTGTTTTGTTTTTGTTTTTTAGGCCACACCCGGCGACGCTCAGGGGTTACTCCTGGCTATTCGCTCAGAAGTTGCTCCTGGCAGGCACGGGTGACCATATGGGAACCGGGGGATCAAACTGAGGTCCGTCCTAGGTTAGCGCAGGCACCTTAGCACCAGCGCCACCGCCCGGCCCCCATTCCACCTTTTTTATGGGTGTTGTTTGCTTGGATAATTTTCCTCCAGCCTTTTATTTTGAGTCTATGTTTGTTCTGACTATTCAGGTGTGTTTCTTGTAGACAGCAGAATGTTGGGTTGATTTTTTTTTTTTGATCCATTTAGCCACTCTGTGTCTCTTAACTGGTGCATTTAGTCCATTGACATTGAGAGAAAGAATTGTCCTGGGATTTGACACCATTTTTTTTTTTTTTTTGGTTTTTGGGCCACACCCAGTGACACTCAGGGGTTACTCCTGGCTATGCACTCAGAAGTCGCTCCTGGCAGGCACGGGGGACCATATGGGAACCGGGGGATCGAACCGTGGTACGTCCAAGGCTAGCGTGGTAAGGCAGGCACCTTGCCTGCAGCGCCACCCCCCGGCCCCTTGACACCATATTTATATTGAAGTTTGGTGTGTCTTTTGGTTAGTCTTGTCTTAAATTAGGTCTTTTAGTTTCTCTCTCTCTCTTTTTTCTTTTCTTTTTTTTGGTTTTGGGCTACACCCAGTGACGCTCAGGGGTTACTCCTGGCTATGCGCTCAGAAGTTGCTCCTGGCTTGGGGGACCATATGGGAAACCGGGGATCAAACCGCGGTCCGTCCTAGGCAAGTGCAGGCAAGGCAGTCACCTAACTTCCAGCGCCACCACACGGCCCCTCAGTTTTTCTCTTAAGACTAGTTTTGCGGCTTGGTTGCTCCACAGTGTAATGGAACTTGACACTCAGTTGAGGGTTTGGAGGAAATGAGCTGTTCACCAATATTAAGGCAAATAAAGACAGTGTGCCGAATCCATACAAAACTCCCAGACTTTTAACACTAGGAAGCACATTTACTTTGTGACTTGGTTGTACTGCTACTCACTGGAAAAATAGTAGATTTATCTTCTTTTGGTGCTTGATCATCCTTTTTGCATACCCCAAGTCCCTCCTAAGGAAGGATTCCCCCCATCAAAATTGAGCTGTTCACTAAAAGGCAGATAAACTCATCCTAACTGCTGTCTAAGACTGATAGGTTCAGGAATTATGGTTTTTTTTGTTGGTGTAATAAACATAACTGTCCATGATAAAGTTATAGACCAAATAAATAAAAGTCTAATTGAGGAATCTGAAAAAAAAAAGACTAGTTTTGAATTTGTAAAGTTTCTGAGCTGTTTTTTGTCTGTGAGACCATGTGTTTTTCCGTCAAACCAGAGAGTTTTGCTCAGTACAGAATTCTATATGAAGCATTTATTTCATTCAGTCTTGTCACAATATCCCATCACTGTTTTCTGACCTTGAGTGTTTCTGGTGATAGGTCTGCTGTAAATCTCAAGGATGCTCCCTTGAATGTAATTTCCTTTTTTGATCTTGCTGTTTGCAGAATTATGTCTCTATCTGTGGGATTTGTTATTGTGACTAGGATGTGTCTTGGGGTATTTTTTTCTGAGGTCTCTTTCAGTTGGTACTTTCGGGCATGCAGGATTTGATCACATACATTCTTTAGCTCTGGAAGTTTCTCTTTAATGTTCTTGACCATTGATTCTTCCTGGAAATTTTCTACCTGTGTCTCTGGACTCCAATGAATCTTAAGTTGTTTCTGTTGATCTTGTCATAGACTTCTATTTTCATCTGTTCCCATTCTTTGACTATTTTTTTCAATGTCTGTTCATTTGTTTTAAGTTTTTTTTCCCCAATCTCTCCCGCTGTATGGAGTTGTTATTTATCTCATCTTCCACAGCACCAATTCTATTCTCAGCTTCTTCTACCCTGGTGTTGAGCTTATCCATTTTGTCATTCAATTCATTTACTGAGTTTTTCAGGCCTGCTAGTTGACATGTTATTTCAGTTTGGAGTTTTGTGATTTCTGTCTTCATATTTTCTTGGTTCTTATTAGTGTTCTGTTCAACTCGATCCATGGTTTCTTTGAGTTCTTTGAGCACCTTCCATATTGCTTTTCTAAAGTCCTTTTATGAGAAATTGATTAATTCGTTGGTCATTATCTGGTCATCAGAATTGTCATCTTCGTTCTCTATGTTCTATCCTGGCCTGCGTTGTTTCCCCGTTGTCACACTTGTATTGCGTGTTTTTCTACGTGTTGCGGTGGTATTCATTGGCTAAATGATGTATGCAGCCACACTCCACTGGCTCTGCCCTTTCCGGGTGGGTCGATTTGCCTACAAGGGAGTGGAGTCCTCCGTGGATGAAGTCTCACACAGGATCAAATCTTAGGCCCGTGCACGCAGAAGAGAAGACAGTCCAGAGAGAAATGCTGGGCTTCAGTGATCCAGCACAATCCTTAGTGTGATTTTTTCTCTTCTTGTTGCGATGATGTTCTTTCCGTAGAAAGAGTGCATGGCCGCGTAGCGAAGTGGAGGCTCTTTTCGGCCCTCGCTCAAGAGGTTCAGGCGACAGGAGAGGAGAGAGAAACACACAGACAGCACTCACAGTTTTTCGCAGTCAGGCCCCACTGGGCAGGCATAGATTTGCAGAAATTCCCAGCCTGACATTACAAACAGGGGACCTGCCTTTTGCAAAATATTGCTTCTTGCTGGTTTTCACGTTATGAAGGAGTTCCTGGGCGTTCCCGCCCTAGAATGGACCTCTGGGAGAGCGAGTCTTTTGGAGCCGATTTGGCCCACTCCCAAGAGGTTCAGGCGACAGGACAGGAGAGAGAAACACACAGACAGCACTCAGTTTTTTAGAGTCAGGCCCCACTGGGCAGGTGTAGATCGCGTATTCTGGGTTTTTCTATGTGTTGTGGTGGTATTCATTGGCTAGGTAGAGTGCGTGGCTGCGCTCTTCTGCTTCTACACCTTAAGAGGTGGTCTTATGGGGCCCAGCAGATTCAGCTTTATCTAGCCAGTGAAGACTCACCTCATCTGAAGCAAGCCCTCAGGGGATGAATGCCAGAGACTATCAAAGTTCCCATGCTGGAGCAAGCCTGGGGAAGCCTCGAAATGTCTGCCATGCTAAAGGGACCCAGCAGAGTCAGCTTTATCCACATTCTCTGGCCAGGGAAGACTCACCTCACAGTTCATTCTTTTTTTTTTTTTTTTTGGTTTTAAGGTCACACCCAATTATGCTCAGTAGTTACTCCTGGCTATGCACTCAGAAATCACTCCTGACTTTGGGGACCATATGGGATGCTAGGGGATTGAACCTCGATCTCTCCTAGGTTAGCGTGCACACAAGGAAGACACCTTACTGCTTGCATCACTGCTCTGCCCTGATACCGTCAATTCTTAAATTCTTCCCTTCACCATCTGTTTTTTATCACTAAGTTCCATTTATTATTTTTCTTAACTCCAACATGCCCCTTTATTCTCACTTAGAATGTAATTCTGGTCACCACAGTAACAATATCCTATCTACTTTCCTTTATTTCTAAAGCTCTTTCTAATTTAGTCACATTTTATGTCCAGCGAAAGTTTTAAAGTAATAATATATTGTTAACTTAAAATCCTGCTATGGTTTTCAAAATCTTCCTGGAAAGATGACCTGTTGTCAAGAAAGTGCCTATAATCCATCTTTATCTGGATGTGGTTCTTATCATGTTTGTTTTTCTTTCATTTATTTATTTATTACAAACATGAAGTCATAAACATAAGGCAAGCACAATAATATGAAATTATTCATTGTAACATGATGTATCTTTATTTGGGGTGATCTAAAACTACAGATATAATTGTTGTATTTTTTCCTCTTGATTATTACAGCTTTGAGTATATACCATTTCCTGGAACGTAGTCGGATCTGTGACTTACTCAAACCAAGAGCACATAATAAAGATGACAAAATGGTATAGCATGTTTGTTTATATAAAATCCTAAAGAGTAAACATCATTAAACTTTTTCTTTTTTAAAAATATTTTATTTTTATTTATAAATATTTTAGTACATATTATATATAATTATATAATTGTATATAATATTATAATAATATTATATTATTTTTTAAATTTTTTTATTTTTAAATATGAGAACAAAGATGCAAAGAAAGAGGACAAGGTAAAGTTACAGTGGAAGGACGATCACCCTTCCACATAAGTCCCCTTTCACATAAGTCCCCTTGCTGATATCTTAACATTGAGCTTTCAGTCAAAGAATATTAAGAAAAATAAAACAAAACCCATGTACAATTACTTTGTCCCTCAAGACCCCAGATTGTAATACATATTTCTTAGCAGCATATCAAGCATTCTAAAGCCATAAAAGTGATGTAGCTCCTTAAACATTGAAGGCATAGTACTTTTTTTTACATTTCCATGCTTATGCATATTAGTTTAAGTTAGCTTCAAAAGTGGGTGCTTCTTTTTAAGGATAAGAGTCAAAGGAGCGGGGCCCGGGAGATAGCATGGAGGTAAGGCGTTTGCCTTTCATGCAAAAGGTCATCAGTTCGAATCCGGGTGCCCCATATGGTCCCCTGTGCCTGCCAGGAGCAATTTCTGAGCATGGAGCCAGGAGTAACCCCTGAGCACTGCCAGGTGTGACCCAAAAACCAAAAAAAAAAAAAAAAAAAAAAACAACAACAACAAAAAAAAGAGTCAAAGGAGCACAGTAATAATGGTGCTGGAGTGGCAATAATTATTTGCATCGGCCCACCAAAATA